>KZ505685.1:1064653-1094561 GCA_002844005.1 Limosa lapponica baueri | reverse complement strand
GGGAAAAAAAAAAAAGGTTTTGTTTTTTTTTTTAAATCCTGCAAATCACACTTGCATAAAATGAAGCATGGGTATTAGGAAGAGTACAACAAAAACAAACTTACAAATACACAGTTTTATTACTGGAATAAATGTGCATGATTTGAAACCTTAGGTTTAAATTAAAGAAGACTTTAAAAATAATGTAATTTAGAAATAACAGCATCTTTTAACTCTGTATTATATTCCTGCCTTTTTATCACAATTCAGACAGAAAATATTTCTCCCCAAAATACACTGTGTAATGTGGAGGCATCAAAGCAGCTGAAGTGCAATTGCAGGACAAGCGAATTCCTTCCTATCTTGAAAAAAAAAGGAATTTCTATCTTGTGCATTTAACTCTGCTGTTAAAAGACAGAGGCAAAAATTTATTTACCAAAGCAATGACTAAAATAGCAGACTTCAATTTAATTCTTGTAAATGCAATTTTCTGTAAGAGTAAGTCAGAATGCCAAAACTCTAGTAATAGTAAATCTGCCTAGAGAAGCCCATGAAAAAATACCGCAGCCTTAAAACTGTCACCAAACACCAAAATGAACCCCTGCTCAGCTCCTGAATTCAGCTACAGAAAAAAAAAAAAAAAAACACATTAAAAATTGATATATGAAATATAAGAATAGACAATGGATCAGAATTTATGTCTACGTCACCCAATATTCTGTCTACAAAGGCAGCCAACAGCGTGGGCCTAGAGAACAGTGAGACCAGCACAAGGCCAGGACAAACGTATAGCAGTACATTGTCTCCTACTACCCTTTGAGGGTCCTACACTTCATAGTCAAAAGGTGCGGACTTTGTTTTGCATTTCCACCAATGAAACTTTCTAAAATTACCTTCTCAAGTTGCCTTTAGAGCACGTCACTTTTTACAGTTTGCACCTCATTTTGTTTCCTCTGTCTCACCAAGTCTGAAATCCCTAATTCTTGTACTTCAGAAGGCAATGAATGCTTGTTCTTTACATAACCTCTGCTCGTGATTTCACAGAACCTCTGTCACACTTCCCTTGTCCTCTCCTTTAAGGAATAAGAAGTTCTAATCTACTCATCCAACTGTTCCAAGCTTTTGACCATGCCTGTCACCCCTCACACTCTCAGTCTTCAGTGATGTGACAGGGATTAGATTATCACATGGCATTCAAGATGAGGGTTCACCAAGTATTCACACTGACATAATGATGCTCCCTCTTTTGTACGCTACTCCTTTCCTAATTGCTCTTAACATTCAATTTGATTTTCTGAATGTTATTCAACATTCTGTAATTAACATTGCAAGAACATAAATGTCAGAGAAGAATAAATAAAAATGATGGGGTTACTGAGAAAATGGTTGGAATGTAAATTACTGACAAGTAAATTCTTCCTAAACTTCTCCCTAATAAAGCAAATATGATAATAGCATGCCAAGCAGAACTCAAATAACTTAGAGTCAAAAAAGAATTGTTAATACTTTAAAAAGTCTGGAACTCTATCAACTGATTAAGTGATGATGATAAGCCTTAATTAAAAAAAGTGAGAATGTAGCAAAAAAAAAAAAAAAAAGAGACAACCTTCTCATTGCTGGAGGAAAGCAAAGTAAAGTCTTCTGGTTGCTGCAATGTGTTCTCCATTTTGCAGGTACTGAGCATATTGTAGAAATTTTTGAACTCTAAACTAATTCAAGTTAGATGTAAGCAGATGACTAATTGTCTTCAAGTATCAGGCATCAAACTATGTGATTCTGTTTTTTTCTGAGATTAAAAGCTCTTCAGCATTCTTCTCAATAATATCAGTTTTTTTGTCTCACCTCACCCACTGCAATGGGCAGTAACTCTACAGTAATCCTGCATGTCCTAGATATTTTCATCTGTATAACAAAACCCTCTAAAGAAATGCTCTTCCATTATAACTGAATAATTTTTAGTCCTGACATCAAAATAATCTGAGTTTAATTTTTTTCAGTTATAGATTATTCAATCTTGAATTTCTGTAAACTGTTCCAAGAAGCTGAAGATGACACATGTAACTGATCACCACTATCAAGTCAGAGTTAGTTCTTATTTGAAATCGCAACTTCATAAAAGTAATGTGCTGGGCTGCCAGTACATTAAAATAAGTACTTTTGTGGAAAGGATAAAAATACGTACACAATAGAAGTGAGAGAAAAAGAGAAGAGTGAGAGTGGGTGAGTCACTGAGAAAGCATTAGAGACCAGTTGCTTGTACTGATAAAATACAAATTAGATTTTTGCCTTGTAGAAAGAAACAATAACATGAGATTGAAGTTGCAGTGCACATGCCAGGGACGTATCATGGCCCTTACTCAGCAGTCTTCAGCCAGTTGGATCTCTTCTGAGTATATGTTTGATGGTATAATACCTACCATATGTAATCTGAAACCTGAACAGAACTAGAAAATAGAAAGTGGAGGGTGGGGGGTGGGAGACTGTTCATCAGTGGGCATGAATTTGCTTCTAAAATATCTATATGGCAATTGCAAATGGTTATATACAAGTGTGAAACAATGTTTTGTAACATGAGTAAATCTTCAAAACCTACGTGCTGTTGAGTTAGGCCTTTTTCCCATGTTCCTGCAAAGCTCCTACTACTCTTGCATCTGCCTTCTAGATACTCTTGCATTCCTTATAAGAATCAATCTGAACAATGTATGCTCAAGGACTAAGATATAAACAGTATATATAAATTTTTGGGTTTATGACATAAAAATAAAATTATAGAGGCTCAGTAGGCATCAAATCTGAACTGACATTCTGACAAGATGACAGAATTTGTATTTAATTGAAAATGTATCATATCATCCATCTCCTTTCCTATAGAAATCAAATCAGCTGAAGTTTTTTTACTTCCCTGGAACATTGGACAAGGCATTAGTCAGACATGACCTCCAGATGAGCAACAGCAGAAAAACTGTTCTTGAAAGATGTACTGTTACATCTCATTCATCACATTCATCACACTGATAATTCATGTAGGTATGTTGTGTCTCACCAGGCAATTATTAATTTATTTATAAATTCTAAATTTATGAAAAGTTGCCTTGAACTTCTAGAGTCTAGGCTATTCACAGTTGAAGGCTGCACCGTATCCCATTATTTGAAAATTTACTAGATCTGGATTTGCTTAGGTCTCTCTTTTGATATATGACTGTCTTGTCATTAAAAACTGTCCTCACAATTTATGTAAGACACCTAAAAAGAATCACAAAGGTTATAAGAAATAGTTATTTTAGCTCTAAGGCACTTTTTTAGAAAGTATGGGGAGGAAGAATGCCCCTATGCATATTTATACATGAAAATATAAGTTAAGGACACTGGTTTAGAAAGAGAATGATTAGGGGGCAGTTTCAATTATATTTTCAGATAATTCAGACTTTTAAAGAAAAACTTATGGCTATAATAATTATCTACAAACGTATAAGAACAAGAAGTGGAACTAAAACCAGAGTTTTTCTTCTGAATAATAAACCTTAAAGGAAGAATGCAATATGTCTACCATCTTTAGAAAATTTCTTTTTCATTTGTATAGATAATGAAGAACTGCTATTAAATTCTGACATATCCCTTGAGATCCACCAGGGTATCGTATCTTCTTCCGTGGCTTGCTGCATGCCAGAGGACCATCATAGTGGGATAAATTCTGCTTGGTTGTTCTTTAGGAGACTACAATGATACTTCAATTAATAAAACTTTGGAGAGTTATTGATCCTAAACACTCCATCGAACCAAAGCTGATAATTACCAGAAGAGTGAGCAATGATTATTGCATTTATGCCATTTATGTAACAGAATCATAGAATTACAGAACAGTTTAGTTTGGAAGGGATCTTTAAAGGTCATCTAGTGCAAGATAAATACAATCAGCAGGGACATCTTCAACTAGATCAGGCTGCTCAGAGCCCTGTCCAACATGACCTTGAATGTTTCCAAGGATGGGGCATCTACCACCTCTCTATGCAACCTGTGCCAGTGTCTCACCACCCTTATTGTAAAAAAATTCTTCCTTATATCTAGTCCAAATGTGCTTGCATCTTTTCTAATGTTTGTAAACAGATTGATGTATAACATTGTTGGATTGGGACACTTCACACTGAAATGTTCAGGATAAGTAATCAAAGATTGCGAGAGTCAAGAATTCAAGCAAGAAAGAAGCCCTGACCAGTTACTGAAGATAATTAGGATAGTTTTTTGACATACAGCAAGGTAGTGAGGAGAATACCCGAACTTGAAGGATGTTGTGTGTTTGTCACAAGAAGGTACTAAGCAAAATCAATTGAAAGTATTTCCTATTTCATCATAACCCAAAACCACAAATTAGATGGTGAAATATTTATTTTGACTGCCTCTCCATTGAAAGAAATCAGGAACATTACTATAATTTTATGGCCAGTAAAAACACTTTTATCTATTACTAATAACTTAACAAAAGTAATTTTTGTAGTATCATGTAATTAGAATCATTTTTGTGAGTCAAACGAGGATAAATATTCATTGTTATGACAGTTAGAGACACTTGAATATGTAATTTGTCATAGAACAAATAATAAGGTTCACTTCATGATATATTACAGAATCTGGAAAATCCCCAATAATCTCATTTAAGGTTAATGACACTGGAGGATCTACTCTGGTCTCCACAAAGTATTTATAACATATATTTTAAAAGGGTATTCTCTTTTACCCTCTTACCAAACACCTGACACATTGGATTTGCTCTTGTAGGAATAATACATGTACAGAGTTATCCAAAATAATTCTTTCCCTCAACCACCTGGAACAGCCTTTGTGAGCAAGTTTCAGTAAGCCTTCCACAGAGCTGAGAAAAATGTTTATTTTAAAAAACATGCTAGATTTGTTGTCCTGTATATTTATATTGTTAGAAACATAAAGGTGATGCATAATTTTTCAGAAACCATTCAAAAAAGTTAGATTTGCTTTTTCAAACTTTGTGTTTTAGGAAAAATGAGCATTATTTACATAGCACCCCAAATTTGGGTTTATCCTCTGCTTTTCACATGCATATTTTCACATATCCTGTTTAGAATCTAAAATTTCACATGAAAACTCCACAGATGTCAGTTCCTGAAAGCTAAAGGTTCCTACAAAGCTTTACAATACAGAAGTCACTAATGTAGCCTAAACTATACATGTCTGAAAATATGGGTAAATTGTGAGCGTAATGAATGCAGTGTTAACCTCCACAGAAGAAACATATCACTGTATTTTGTGCAGATTTTTCATAATCCTATCTGGCAGATATTCAGAATTTCAAATGAAGTTAGGTTGTTGTAGTCATGTTACAGGCTTTCCCAAGCATACAACATTCAGGCCATGAAAAAGAGCAGATGCTTCCTCTAATAAATAACTCACTGTGACAAGAATATACTGCAAGTCTACATAATCTGGTTTATGCAAATGCTAATGGTTGTGTGTGGCAATGTAGCATAATACAATAACTGGTTTGATAAATGATTCTTAGTTTAGCTGAACAAAATGTAATTATAAACTAGAAGGTAATTTCCAGGTTAAATATCCTCCCTTTTTTCCACTGTTTCATAAACAACATTAAACAAACAAACAAAAAAGTCTTGTTTGAATATCAAGCTATAGGAAAATGCCTATTTAAAATAAAGGCTATTATATTAAAAAAATAAAATGAGCTGAAACCTCAGCTCCATGGAAACAATACTTCTTTGCAAGTTGTTTATGCTCTAATGCCTAGGTTTTAAACGCACCGGCACACAAAAGCAGTTAGTTCAATGCATGGGGCAAATTTTGGTAAATTAAAAAACCATGATAAAAAATTTAAGAATACAATATTATGCATTACTAAGTATCATAATAAACCCGCTAATTAATCTTTGTCAAAGTACTCAGATATCATTTCATAGCCAGAACTTCATACATGAAGGAGGGCCTATACAAACATTTATATTCATACAACACTTTCTCTAGTAAGAGATAAAATAACTCATTGGAAAGTGAGAAGTTTGGACCAGAAGATGTCTCAGAAGGTAAATGAGGAGGCTCAGAAGAGTTTCACAGTTTCAAGGGTGTCAGCTTCAAAGTTCAAAGCGCATAGAACAGGAGGAAGACTCTTCTGATACCTACTGCAGTCAGAAGAAAGAAACTGCTTTCCACTTTCCCAGAGACTGATAAATACATGTGTACTTTGTCAGGCTCTGGACTTTATTTGGTAACAGCCCAAAGACTTGAAGGTAGTTATGAAGGGACATTTACACAGTATCAGTTTGTTACATGATCAGACCTCTTCACTAAAAAACAGGAGGGTTTTCCTATTTGTAAGAAAAGGATCACAACAGTTTAATAGAACGAGTAGATCTCCTGATTTACAGGTATCCCAATCATATGTAACCAACAAGTGACAGATTCACTTTGAGCATGACAGAAAAATTTTTTCAAGTCCCCAGTAAATCAGTTTCCCCTAAGCCAATAAAAAAATATTTTCTGCTTTGGGTTAATGTTTTTGTGTGTGCCTGAGAGAGGTGTGAAACATGGACAGAAAGAGTGAATGAGAATTTATAGTTCTGCCTTTGGGCCACAAGGCGGTGAACCATTCATGCTTCTTCTCCCCAGCTGAAAGAACGGTAGGTTTGGTCCAGCTCTTAAATAAGTTTTGTCTCCTACTGTACTAAAACTTACCAATCTTAGGTTTCCAATAGAAGCAGTGAACATGAAGTAAAAATAATCCCTCATATTATGAGGGCCAAAACCATAGGAAATGTTAAATATTGAGAAATGCTGAAGTGGAGTCAGTATTTACTAGACAGCAAATGCAGAAAAAAATGAACACATTCCTCTATGTTAAGCAGACAGGCTGAAATTTTCTCACATTTTATAGCTTCATTCCTATCAATTACTGTGCCAGTAAGTGAAAAATATAGGGATTGCTATGGAGGGGAGAGAGAAATTGAATACACCTAAGTAGATCTGGAAGCAAAACACATCATCTGTGTGAACAGTAATTTTCACTATTAACATAAAGCAGAAAAAAAAACCCTAGAACTGCAATCTGACTTGATTGGAGGACAGATAACATCACTAAAATGAGACATTTACTTTGAAAAGAAAGCTTTACTTTTACTTATACTTAACATTATCTGTTAAGTAATATAATATATAAATGGAAATATATAATGTTATGAATAATCTGTGCATTTTTATAAAATATTCTGTATCTGCCCTTGCATCTTGTTCTGAAGCCATGTAAATCCTTTCACAAATTTGCGAAATAGAAACCAATTACTTGATGCCATACAAAATGGATTTAATAGAAGCTACAAATAAACATTTGCTATTTCAGGAAAGGGAATCTCCCATGTTTAAAAGTTTTCCAGATTGATACTGAAGAAATAAATATTTAATTATGTGTGGTATAAAAGTTATTATTGCAACAGTGTAAGCCAAGACTCTCTTAAAAGAAACCCCTCCTACACATGCTCCCACAGTAAAACATAAAGAACAAGAAAATGTTTTTCCAAATATTAAAGTTATGGAAAGCCATATTATCAAAAACGAACAACTTTGTTGTGACTCATACCTTTATCTGTTACACAACTGAAGTGAAAATGAGATACAAAATGAACAGAAGAAGAACATTTGGAAATTGTTCTTTAAAGGTCCCAGGATTCATGCAAAGTTTGAAAAAGTTAGTACTTTCTAATTAAATAGGACCAAATAACCTTTGTTTACATTAAACATGGCATTTCAGCAGTGTGAAAACTGATCCTAACAGCAAGAGAAAATCAGAGGGAAATAATTTCATACTGTAAGTTAGAATCACTATTTAAAAACAATAAAGCAAATTATTCCATTATAACAAGAGAAATATGCACAATAGTAGTAAGAAAAATGTTAATACAATTTTCTTCCTATCTCCTATGCTCTTCAAGAACCCAGTAACTTCCTATTTCGAACCATAGTTCAGAACCACAGCTCTGAATGGTACCCTATGAACTCTCTGGTTTCCTGGCCAACAATGTACCAAAACCCAGTAACATTCATAACATGGATATTTAGTTTTATGGATACAAAAAGTTCCACCACCCAGTGTTATCTTACCATACTGCCTACTTACTCAGCAATTTTTTGAAGACTGACTTGGCCACCTTGAACTCAATTAGCTAAGGACAATACATCAGCATAGTTACCTAATTCACTACTCATTGCTGAAGGAGAAACATTCAGCTAATAAACATGCTACTTCTTTATGGCTCTTTAAATAAGGAATCCCACTGTTTTATGTCTAAGCTCTACTGTTTTAATTGTTACTATAATGATTTCTATGGTATGATAATCTACTTATTTATTGCATGTACTCAGCCTTAGTTATTGCATAATGGAAACTGAGAATGTGGAGATTAAATAAAATGAAGTGAATAAGGATTATAAAGGAAACAAAGTCACATTTTCAATGAAATTTGAACTTAGAAAACTTTTTATAGGTTCACTGCAAGATTCCAGTTTCAGAACAGCTACCATAGTCATATGTCTATTTGGCCAGAATTCAGGTATCTTGCCACAGATTTGAAGTCACGTTAGCTGTATGTAATACTTTTAATACAGATATTCTCTATTAATGCTCTCTGACCTTCCTTCCTATGTAAGCAAACTACTATGTCAGTGTTTCACACAAACAAGATGGTAAAAAGTACACAGAACTCTTTTTGACTACTGATTCTATTGCTCTGGGTTCCGATTCAACTAATTTCTTGCATTTCAACAAATGAGTAACTCAGCTTCAAAATAGCAATGTAAATGCTTAGTTAGCATACATTCAAGTAATTTGCAAACTCAAGATCCTTTCATAATTTCACAAAGAGGAAAAATAGTTGATCAGAAAAAGAAATCTGCTACTCAAGAAAGCCTGCATGTCATGTGAAACCAACTAAAGCTGGACAAAAGGAGACACTTGGCAGTGGATCTTTCTTTCTGGGTCAAAAATGGGATTCTAGCTACTTACAATCCAAACTGTGAAATGTCTGCATTTCTTCGGTCATACAGTCCTGATGAGAAATAACTGTCCTTAGGAGAAAGGTGTTAAGATAGCTATCCTTAACAGGCAGCTCACAAACTGTTCATGCGCTTTACAATAGAACATTATTACACTCAAAAGAAACAAAAAAAGATACACTCAATCTGTCCACTTTGGAAGTGAGCAGAAAGGAGTGAAGGAAAACCTTCTGCTTTGTCAGTTGTGTACCCTCTTTAAGTACCCTGGTGTTTAATTTGCAACAAATTCAGCTCAGAAGCTAGGCATGTAGTCAAACACATCCCTCTACTTCATGTCCCATGCTGGCTGCCTTCCAGCGGTTTCCTGCTCAACGTAAAAGAGCAATCAATGGAACATCAGAGATGTCCACGCTTTCTCATTGACACAGGGAGCACAAGAACCCAGATGGGTTTCTGAATGAACTTTCTGCTGTCCGTATTTATTCATCACAATGCAAAAACAGTAACTCTATAAAACCAACCTGAATATGGCAGAATTTAGGCACCTGTCCACATACAAATGGATTACAATAGCTTGCTCAAAAAGCTTTATGTGTATGTAGAACTTGAGTATCTGCTAAACATAAGGGCTGATTAGGGAGGAAGCTAGTGGGTTGTAAATACTTAGACAATTAGGTAGGTTAAAACACTGTCTGAGAGTTAACAACTCAATTTTGCTAAGTTCAAAATTAGGTAGTATTAAATGGGACTTAATATTGCCTAAAGATTTTATTTTCTCTCTTCTTTTTCACAGTCTAAAATGATGTGAATAAAAACTTAGGATGCTATAAAGTTATAGCACCTTCAAAACCAATATAGTCAACTTGTTGGTGTGTGTGGTTTGTTTTGGTTTGGGTTTTTGTTTTGTTGTTTTTTGTTTTTTTGTTTTTTTTTTTTTTTACGGTTGGACTACATGATCTTAAAGGTCCCTTCCAACCTAGGCAATTCTGTGATACTGTGAATTTATTAATTTATCTCAGTATCTTCACACTTACATCCTTTACGTTGAAAAACTCTGCAAAATGCCTTGGTGGACTGTTCTGGTTACACAGAGTGACATTTATAGCTTTTTCAAAAACATGTTATCTCCCTCTTTTTCCAAAGTAACACAACTATTTGCTATATTATTAGCAGTATTACTGTTATTTCTATTTATTATAGTAAGATTTCATGGATCAGGACTGCTTATTGCTTCTGGAAAGTGAATACTGCATTTTACAGTAATACAGATGATTAATACCATTCTAGGTAGAAAATTATAAGCCACAATGTTCCTCATTTCCTAGCTGAATTGCCTTTCTGAGAGGCCTTAAAGGGAAAAGAGTATGTATTCTTACCTATTTCCCTTCAATATCTCAAATATGGACTCTCCTTTACTTCAGTTTCATTTTATTTGCCTTCCAATTCATGAGTTAATCTTAATTATGAATTATTAATACTGTAAAAGACATAACAATCAATTTCAGATTTTAAGAAACTCAGCCTTAGACTGGGTTTGGATTTTTGTGAACATATAAGTGTCTCCTAGTAAAGTTTGTATGTATGGAAGCCCAAATGGGAGTAAGCACATTAATTCCTATGCTTAAGTAGGTTTAAGTAATTTGTTGAATTAGGATTTATTTCATTTTCAGACTCAGTATAACGGGCACTGTTAATAAAAGTTTTCAGTGAAATACAACAGCCAGACATGACATTAAACCCAAGGCACACAATTTCTTTTGTTCAGCAAGAGAGGATTCACAGCTACAAACTACAAAGTTGTTCTTTTTAACTGCTCAGTTGTCAGGTCTTTTCTTCAGAAAGAAATCAGGTTCTATGAATTTTACAGACTTCTCCAGGAACTTACTCTATGAAGCCATGAATTTCCCTACTACTAAAAACTGAAGTAAAAAGAAAAAAAAAATCCCTCACAGCTTTCAGTATCAGCTTGTCAGTGGTTCTCAAATACATTTCTGCCACCATCAAAAAAAATAAAAATCCCAAACCTAAAACAGGTTCTAGGTCCAAAAAATGTCCCAAAATGCCAAGTGTCTTTTAACAGCCCTTCATAGAACTGCAGCCTACCACAGCATGTCTTAATGGATAATCTGTGTAGTAAATCCATGAAGTAATCAGTGCCCAGGTATCACCACGCAAAAGATCTCTTGACTCCAGACACCTCAGATACCTGCTTTTGTGTCTATAAACTGCTTTCCTCCTGTTACTATCATAGAAACAACAAATATAAAGTCTCTTATGATGGATTTTTTTCCCACAAAATATAATATTGAACAATAAACGCACTTTTGTCAGACTAAACAGGAACTTCATATGTTTTCAAGTTTCAACATAATGCTTTAATATTCCTGTTATGAAGGAGCTAAGATTCAAACACGAAGTTTTTAATGCAAAGTTGAACTTCATTAATGTACAAACTATTTGCTATGCATTATTGCTATCCATTTGCTATGCAATTCAATTTTTTAAAAAAAATTTTTTTTCCCATAATTCATCAGGCAGCACTGAAAGCACAGATATTCCCTGAAAGTGTGTCTTCTGGTTACCACTAAACTGCAAACCACAAAATAACAAAACCTAACAATAGTTATACTATTTAAGATCTTCCTAGTTGACACTCTGCCATATTTCATTTAGGAATGTGACAGTGTTCAATTAAACATTAATTTCTACATAAATTTGAGTATCTTTAGTAGCAATTAAAGTCCATCTTGAAAACCGATATGATCATCAATACTTCAGATAATTTCTGGCACATATCAACAATTCCAGCATTGTTTGATGCCTCTCTTCTTTCTCTATCTCATCCCATTTAATTTTGCTGTTTCATGACCACACCAAGAGAAAACACAGACCAGTGGTACCCAGATTTACACAGTGCTGGACAGGGATAGCCATACTTTCACAAACAGTAATTTACAAATTGAAGAAAACGGAGTCAGACCAAATTTCTTAAAGAAATTAGCTCATCTGAGGTCACGTATGTATAATTACAGAATGTAGACATTTGTAATTATATGAAAGAGATCTTTGGAAATCATGTCATCCAAACTTTCAAAGAAAAGCTATTTAACCACTAGGTTACTCTAGGCCTTGTCCAGTCAATTCTGAAAATACCCGAAGATAAATAGATTACAACATCTCTGATTACATGACATACCTGTGTAGTGGTGTCTAGATTGTACAACTAGTACAGTAAAAATGCATTTGCCACAAGCCATCTGAAGTCATGGGCAACTGGAAATTTACATTGGAAATTAAGAAGCTATATACCGTACACAAGAACAAAACGCTCAGCTTCTTTCCTTAAAACACAATCAGAAAATGTAGCATAGCACTAAAATAAGCCACAATTTTTTTTTCCAATATATTTATTTCCCATCACTGTTCAGCAGGGTATAATCATCACCTGCTGATTCCTTCTAGGCAGAATACATATTGCACTTTTCAGTAGCTGCTTCAGTGTGTGGGTGGCGTGTTCCTGAAATTACCAATAAAATTTCAGCTTACTGCAGAAGAGACAACACTGCAAATCAAGAGTCTAACAGAAATATGTCAACTCCATTTAAGTAAACTCATCATTTAATCCACGAAATTAAGAAGAGGAAAAAGAATCATATTTTTCACTGAAGATTAGAAATCATAGGAAAATATAGATAATATAACAATCCTACTCTGGCTATTCATGTCCCAGGTATACTGTATGCCATAGTTTTCCTGCCTAATAGTGGTTCTCCCTGAAAAATAATTATGCGTCTACCATGCCTATATCATAGAATCATACAATCTGATGGAAGGGACCTTTAAGATCATCACCTGGCTGGAAGGGACCTTTAAGATCATCACCTATTAAATTAGTACATCACCAAACAAGATAGCAGGTTTCCTCCCCTATGACATATACATTAGATAATGCCACAAGGCTTTCCATTTCTAATTTTGGTGAACTTCAACACCAAGCAATATTAGCCATATTTGTTTATTTACCAGTCTAGTTTGAAATGTACTTCCACTGAATGCCCTGAGAGGTAAAATTGTTAGTGAAGGATGACACCACTTCTTGGGTCCAAGACGTTAAAATACTTTAGCCCATAGTGTTTAGTTAAAAATAGCTCTTTGTTTTTCTCTGTTTTTATTAAAGGGCAAAGAAGAAATAGTCCCTCTTTTATACTCCCTCCTCTGCACCTCAGGAGTTCAAAAAAATTACTTTAACACTCACATTGAGCTTAAAATCTAAGAAAATATCGAGAAGCAACTGAAAATAGAAAGAGTTCAAACTAGAAGAATATGTTAAAATGAAAATAAATAATGCCCAATAAATTTCCCAGAATTAAAATTCTCCAGAAAGAGACAACAGAGTCGTGCTGTCTCTCTCCAGAGAGTATCAGTACAGATTTTTTTTAGGAATAGACTTTATCTCTGTGGGAAAAAGAGTTAGCTCTTTACTTAATTTCCTCATTTGTCTCTAACGTATCAAGAGCTATCTTTGCAATTGTAAACATAATTGCAACATAATAATTTTCAATGTCAGGCTTTCTATAGAATAACCTTAACCTGTTTCTACAATACAAACACAATACAAAATTCCTTCCCAATAAAAATCACTCCTTAAAAATATATAAAAAGAAGTACAGACAGACATGATGATTTTCAGGAAGTACTACATGAAATACATAACCCTATTAACTGATGCATCCAACTGCAAACTCTAAATATTCCTATCACAGTCTATACCGCTAAAGAAACAGTATTATATACAGTTTATCTCCTAAACAATGTAGTCAGGAATCCACTTTCTGTTGCCTCCCTCTAAATAAAAGACTTCTTTTTTGGAAAATTCTCTTCCACAGGAGAACCTGTGACAGAGTTTCTAGAGTTCCTACATCTAGGAATCCTGAAGATGTATACACAGAATATAGATCAGGCTTAAAAGTAAATGTGAAGATCTCCCAGAAGTTCTTTGTTTCTTAAAAGATGAAAATCTGACATTAAGCTAGAAATGTAGTGTTTCTTTAAATATTTAAGTAAACTTTCCACATCTGTCTATATTTTTGCAAATAGCCATGCTTCCTGGCAATTGGCAACATGAAGATGCATACTCATGACTTTTAAATCAAAGTTCAGTTTTTCCATAGCAACTGAACTGTTCTCTTTACAGATATTACTTTCATTTTGTAATAGACAAATGTGGTGTTCCTCGTCGACCATCATGTCAAACATAGGGAATAACTGTCAGGTATTTTAAGTTATGCATATAACACAAGAGACAGCGCAGTCAAGATGATCCAGCAGCTTCCTAAATGGGACATAGCTAAATCTACCTTATCTCACAAATACTTTATGTCACAATTAGGAAAATGTCCTGGCGTGGCTGTCAAGATTAAGGTGTGCAGCCTGCTTGCTTTAAACTGATAATATTGCTATGATCGTACAGGAGTCTACACCCATCTCTCTGACACTGCAGACAGCCCTGAATTTATCTCTGTACATCAGGCCCTGTTTGCCCCTTAGCAGAGACATATTCAAAGCACACTATCCATGAAAAAGAAAACATAATGAAAACTACAATTTCATACATTTGGACTATGCTGCTTTATTCCAAAGAAAATGTGAGTATGTACCTATGTGGGTACTGATAAACTTTGTAAAATAAATACATTGGGAGCTGAATAGTAAATTAACCTACACTGCAGAAGACTAAGACCAAGAAACAATTCTATTACTCATATACAAAAGCACTCTACACTTACTTAGCATATTCCTTATCCCTTCATTTCCTATCCTCCTTTCTACCCTTTTTAAAAATGGGTGCAATGTTTCCCTTTTTCCGGTCACCGGGGACTTTGCCTGACTGCCATGACTTCTCAAATATCATGGAAAGTGGCTTGACAACTACATTAGCCAATTCCCTCAGGACTCTGGGATGCATCTCATCGGGTCCCATAGACCTCTGTATGTTCATGTTCCTCAGGTGGTCACGAACCTGATCTTCTCTTACAGTGAGAGGGACTTTGCTCCCCCCGTCCCCACGGTCCATCCATTTGAGAGGTGTGGGAAGAGAGATCGTCTATACATATACAAGAAATCGCAGGCTACTTGCTTGTGCCAGGGGAATTTGAGATCGGCGCTTTCCATCTCACCACCTCTCTAAGTTCTCTTAATCACTTTGTCTCAATGTTGTTTGCATTAAAACAAGATAGACTAAAATGTCCTTGAACCTTTGTGAGATCTCTCCAGCTAAATGTTATACTTTGTCACTTAATTCCTATTTTTGTGGCTAATCTAAGAGACAACTATATATGAAATATCATATTCTTTTATTCCAGCTCTTGGACAGGAATAATGTTCTTTAGTATCATATTTTTATGATGGCCAGAAATGCAACCATTAAAGCATCAAAAATCTTGATAGTTACTGTAGGAAGAGTTTACAAGAACAAGATCCATGGAAGAGGGTCTAGTACTATCATATCATTTATAAATGCTTTGTCTCAGTTTAACAGAGATGTCATTGCAGAGTAAACTGTTTCCAACTAAGCTTGCAATGCCAGAATTTGAGACTGCTGCAGAAGCACTTTTGGTGTTTTACATCTTTGAAAGTTTTCAAAACTGTTTTTACTGTGCTGATATTTAAAATTATTAAAAATTTTGGAATCTCTAATAGTTATTCAGTTATACATGTTAAAAAAGGGCTTTTCTTTTGTACTGACTGGCAGCCAGAAAATATAGAATCTGGAATTTCCTAAGAAAGGTTTTTTCAGATATAAAATACTCATTTGCAGAAGTCAGCATTTTTCACAAAAATGTGCGTCAGTTTTAAAAAGGGTTGAATTTCTGCCCAAAAGAAAGATTAACTTCAGAAAAAAGCAATAGCCCCACATTAACCATAAACCATGACCTACAAATGGAATTCACTCTGCCAAAATAAGAAGAGGTATTTAAATCCCTGTCGTCCAAAATCCAGCTGGGTATCCTTGCTCTCTGGCTTTTTAAATTTATTTTGGGATTGGATGAAGCTGGTTGTTAGCTCCATTCTAATGTAGAATCGGGCACTTTCTAAAATCCTGAAATTTTTACAAGACTCATAATGCTCTTTCAGGACTTCACCAATTGTGAGACTGTAAAAGACAGTTACTTATTTGAGAATAGCTGTATTACTGCTATGTTAGGTTTTAAATGATACCTGCAGAACAATTTACACAGAACTTTCTGTAACAGCCCTTTCTAAAATGACACTTCCCAGTACAGTACAGGCAGAAATGCCATCCTGCATGTCAGAACTATCTCCAGTCAAGCCTTTCCCCATAACTGCAATAAAGAAATCAAGGAGATAACTGCTCTTTACTTTGGCATATTGAAAATTTAGCTCATTAGTTCACGGATGGACACTGTCATAATCTCACATAAAATTCACTTTCATTTTACCTTTGTACCTCTGACTGTGTATATAAACCAAGAATCAATATTCATGTTTGTTCTCCTTTGATGTGTAAACACAGAATATTTATATAACTGTAAAATCTATTTTTCACTAGACGAGAACTGGAAAAATGAACTTGTCATTTGTGTTTAAGAGTAATTGAGAGACCCTTTTCCCTATTTTGGGATCTTTAGCAGAGTATGAGTTTTAAGACGTGTCAAGTACCCTTATCTCATTGTTTCCTCATGATGAAGTCTGTTTTTTCTGATATGTTAGTGAACTGACATGAGCATCAGAAACACATTTTTCTACTTTTACCTAAAACATGCTATTCCAGATTATATCTATCATAATTTTTAGAGCAATTCAAGACATTGGTCTTGCTCTAAAAATTGAAATAAATAATTTATGTTCTTGATCCCCCAGTACAAGATGTTCTCTGCTGCATTCTGAAGTAAATGTGAAAGATCCAACAGATTAGCTAACAGCTTGAAAGATTGATACAGTGACGGCAACACTTTATAAATTGAATTCACTGGTTTGTACCTAACTTCTTTCCTTTCTTCCATAAAAAGAAAACCAGCAACAAACCAAAACTATCTCTGTCTTCAATTTTTATGGAGATGAACAATCTAGAAAGGTGATCTTTCACTTCATGAATGAAAACAGAATAAATATACTCCCTTTTTGTACCCATAATTAAAAATCTTATTAGTTCTCAGAGCAAGAAAGATGAAATATTATAAGGCTGAGTTTAAAATATAAATACAAAAAATAAAACTAATTCAGGAGTCATTATCTTAAAATTTAACATCGTTCTTGAAATGGATCTCTCTTCTTAAAAAGGAAAGAGATACCAACCAACAAAGCTAACTTTATTCTATTTTTCAAATTCATTTCTCAATTTGATAACACACTTTACATATACCTTACATTAAAAATAAACAAGGAAAACAAAACTGTTTTTTAAAATTAGGAAATCACTCCAAAACGGCATATGTATTCATCATAGGAAAGTTTAACAATTATTAACTCATGGGGGATGTATATTTAGATACGAAAAGTTCCACTGAAGAAATATTTTTTAAAATAAATTCTTAAAAAGGAGGAATTAGTAACTATGGCACTCCTACTGGAAAACAGGATAATTCTGACAGCTCTGCACCTTGCCAAGCGTCTAAAATGATAGATAGTATGAAGTAGAAAACAGATACTGAAAGGGGAAAGGAATATAAAAGCTCCTTGTAAAAAGATAGGGCAGTGCTCATTGTTATTCAAGCACATTAGTTGCCATATCCTGTTTCCATTGACTGCAGTGGAAGCTGTAGCATTGACTTCAAACAGGTGCAAGTCTCATGAGACTCAATGGAATAAAACGTACAGTCACGGTATAAAAGCAACAGTGTATAAAGTGTGGTGAGACAGGATATGTGATTTCAATCTGGTACACAAGAATCTGACAAAGCTATTTAAATGCAGTGCCAAGTGAGGATGTAACTGAAAAAACAGACATTTCTAAACAGAAATTTGGCAGGCCTACATTCAACGCCACAAGAAAAGTACAGGAAAAACGTTACAGAAATGAGAGTGCTAAACTACAGCAGGGGGAGAGAACAAGGGAGACCCAGAAACAGCAATAAACATCATCCTGTTCTGTAGCAATACAATATCACTTGTTCAGGACACAGCTGTTGGCATGCCTTGATGGATACTGCAGACTGGGATGCTCTGAGAATTGTTGGGAGTTAGACCCAAGTATATTACCCATTTTTATTTATTCTCCTCTGTATTATCATGAGCGTTTGAAAATATTTGGGGAGGTTTTTTGGGGAGGTTTTTTTTTTTTTTTAAACATACATAATCTTCAAAGAGAAGTCTTAGGCTATATTCTTGCATCAGTTGACTTATGCATGATGTCCTCAATTACTACTATAAAGAAAATAGCTGAGATGTCATTATATTAATTAGAAGCTGGTCAAAAATAGAGTACTTATCCCAAAGGAAAATATCTGACTTCAAAATTTCTTTCCAGACAATCAGAAGAGAAAACTATGCAGCATAAAAACTCCCTCTCTAAAATGGGGGGAATAAATATCAGTCTCAATATTAAAATCATCTGGATGAGTGTTACAGCAGGATGACTGAATCTTGATATTTAATTTTAGAACCAGATTTTGAGGTTAAAACAAAGACTGAAGGTAACAATTATGAAGGGAATAAGGCAAAACTAGAAATTACTGTAAGAGGCAAGACAGAGAAGCTCTTCTATAGTTAATGTTTTATGATGAAAAGGTAAACACATACCTGTGCAAGCATGGGAAATCCGAGGTTCCTGCATCCATTACAAGGTGTCAATGCCTCCCATAAACCTGAAGGACCACAAGTATTTTCACCTGCATCATCTTCTTCTTCCTCTCTTGGTGATAGACACATTGAAGAAGGCCTCTGTGCATAAAGAAACAGTACTTTCAAATTAAACACAGTGATATATTTTAAAGAAACATTTTACTTATTGAAAAGTAAAACTTAAAAGATTCCCATTTATAAATTCCAAAAGATAAACTGCTATTTTAATACAAAGTAACTACTCAACTGTCAATCTGCTGCATGAAAATCACATTTTCTAAGGAAGATATATATTGACCTATCTGCAATTCTGCTTTAAATATGAGGGAACATAACATCATACGTTAAATATATGTATTATTTTCTTCATTATCGAGTAATTGGCAATTTCTATTTTGTTTTACTTTAAATTTTGCTATAATTCTATTAAAGCAAAATGATATATAATACTTAATAGAATTAAGTTTAGGATAACCTACAAAGAATAAAAACTACCATTTATATCTAAAAAATACTATCCCCACAAAGGAAACAATATAAGCTAAGGGGATCTTGCTTCAACAGTCATCTAGGTGTGTTCAGAAAAAAAAAAGTACAGTTGTACTATGTTTGCCGGATCAGTCCTAGATTTTTGCAGAAAAAAAAGGTAAATTTAATAAAAATATGAGGTTTCAATTTTTATTTTATGTTTACGGATTATAAACTTCTTAGCTTATTTTGTAGGCAAAATATTTAAAAATGACCTTTGTTTCATCAGCTAGAACAGAAGATGCTGATTTTTGCTTAAACCATTATCCTAATTTTTCATGGCATCCAGAAACAGGAAGAGTGGACAGCTCCAATTTATTGATGTTATTTTGCTACACAGGATAGTCCATCCCAACTGAATGAACTGCAGTGGCAACTTTTATTGATTTCAGGAGAAAAAAGAGGAAAGTTAAGCCAGTAATGAATGTTTTATAAAATTTCATGTTAAAAACCATTATGACAACAAAAAAATGAAAATTTTATGCACATCTTAATTCTTACTCTGTATTTACATTGGAATATGTAATAGCTGTTCTGGTCTGCTTGACATTTGTTTGTGCAGCATACCATATATTCAGATACTAAATGCTGTCTGTAGGACTGCTTGTTTATCTTAAACAATCTTTCAGAAGTTGCTGGATTTTTGCCTGACCAACATAACGCTGTTTGAGAAATGGCTGACCGCATCTATTAATCTTGTGGTAACATTAGCTCTAAAACAATGCTATGAGGCTTATATAAAAATAATAATGAAAAAAATCCACTTAACCACAAATTATTTTAGCCAATACAATAAAGAAATGTGTGGACTCTGCTGTAAGAAAGGGAATGGAGAGGTGAAGGAAAATTAGGGGGGAGAGGAAAGAAGTGAAGAAACAGTAGCAGTTCTGAAGATGAACACAAGCTCATGGAAACTGTAAGAGAAGCAAAGGCACCGCACAGACAGGTACTAACTCAAATTGCGTAACATCTGAGGATCATTTAACCTTTGACTCTTGTGCTAACTTCTTATACATAGATGTGGTTGGTATACTATAAATTTAAGCAGAAAAAGTATTTCTAAATTCTATGTCAGCTCACTCACCAAAGGAGAAACATGATATATCCATTGCTACTAGTCCGATTCCCCTCAGTTAGAAAATGGCTGTTCCCTTGTTGCAGACTTCATGAATCTAGCCATATCCTCTAATGTTAGGTGGATTTATTTACTTTTTATTTTAAAAATCAATTTCTAAAACATTCTTAGCATGATATTTCATGAGGTTATTTTGACAGTCAAGTGGTACCACAGAATGTGTTGCCATAGCAACCAATATTCCTACACAGATTATTATAAAGATTGAGTTAACTCTGCAGAGTGTGGGTCATGGACTATTGTTGCTATGCATTTGCATAGACAAAGGAAGCGACTACAGGTCTTTCCCTTCTATATATGATGCCATCTTCCATGGTGGTTGCCCTAAGTTCATATTTTAAATCTCATAATTGTTGTACCAGAGAATAAAGTGCTTCTTGCCCCCTGGAGCAAAACGGAAAGAACTGCAACAGTGCTAAGTACAGGAAAGCAGGGAACACACATCAGCTGTCACCTTACAAGCCAATGTAAATGAATGAAGACAAAAGTCACCCAAAAAAGTATAGTCAATGCTCCTTCTAAAGGTAAAAAATACACACACATAATATCAGAGAGAATTTTTTAACTACAGGAAGATAAATAATGAAATTCAATACATTTGAACCATTCAAGGGATAACATGTGAGTATTTAGCCATTACAGGAACAGAATAGAAAAAAATCAGAGCAAAAATATTATTGAACAATAGAAAAATACACAAATAGAATGAGAGTTGTATTATTGCCATGAGATTTATTTTATACAAATAGCTTAAGATAGAGTGGGGATCACGCAAATTTGAATTAATGCTGTCAATATGAATGAGAAGAAGTGGGGGTATTATATAGGCAGATCTCCCAATCATTCAAAAAAGGACAAGTTGATGTCACAGTTCATTAGACACACTGTTGGAATAAATTGACTGGTACTCTTATGCAACTAGACAATCTAGGTATGAATTACATGATACAGGCTAATTTACAGACTACTGCAGAGTGGGGTTGGCTCTTTTTATACTTAATGACCAATTTCCGTCTTCTTGCCCAGATTTCTGCTACTGATAAAGCACTAAAAAGAAAGCATTAGGAGAAATGTATGCGAAGGGTCAAGAAACAGGTATTGCTACCACCTTTCTCACCAATTCCTGCTGCCAGAAGCCCAGTTCTTCCCTGACAACAGGTGGAAAGGGAAAAGTGGGAGTTGCTGCAGGTATAGAGCTGCATTTGCAAAGAGGACTGAGAGAGTTAATAGTTGCATGAGAGAAAGGGTAGTCAGAAGTCCCCCAAATGGGATAAACTGGGTTTGCATCCCCTGGGGAGAGGAACGCACCTGGAGGAGACAGGTGAGATACAGAAAGATCTACCATCAATCCACAGACCTCAGACACACAAGCCCATAAAACTCCTAACCCAGACCACCCAGTTTCCTGCTATTGTCTCCCAGCCTTCATTCCTTTTCTAGCACTCCCTCATTTTTCTATTCTGTTGGATAATTTAATTTTGCCTCCTCAGAGATCCTTTGGACATGAAAATCTAATTCTGTGTATGCTTCTGGGAAGCCTTGAAATAGCCCTGTGGGAAGAGTTTTAGAGAAACCAAAGTTATTTATGACCAATTCTCAGAAAAAAAAAAATAAAGAGAAGAAGAGATTTCTGTCACATAAAGAAAAACGGACACAATTGAGAACCTTTTATACATGCCTGTTTTGACTCCAAAAAGAAAATGTAGTTAGGAAATGCCACCTAGCTCATAACTAATTGAATTTGACATTATGAAATGGTGAAGTCAACATAAACTGTAATATTAAGCTTCAAAAAGGCCAACTCTGCTAAGCTTGAAGAGGCATGAGCATAAGCATCATATATCCTCAAACAAAACAGACAGAAAATCTTTAACGATATTAGATACAATATATAAAAAGGAAAAGTTGGTAGGGAAACCACAAGATACTGATACAGAATAAAAGATTTAATAAAAGCTCTGTTTTTTACCAGAACACTGAATTAAGTATTAAAAATTGCTTATAGCAGTAAGAGACTAACAATATAATTTCTCTATACATAAAAAAAAAGAGATAATAATAATATAGCAGTAAGGGAGTAGTAAAATCTAGTATAAGGACATTAGACCATTACAATTAGTGGTAAGTTTTCCTTGGACTCTACTGGGCCTGACACATCAGCTCTGATTGTGATATCTGATGAGATTTAGATCACGCCTTTGAAAATTTAGGTATGTAAGTCTTCCTCTTCATGTTTCCATCTACACAAAAGGCAAAATTTGCCCAGTAGGATATGGTAGACTGAAGGATACTTTATTCCATAAACAAGCTATTTGTTCTCCTGGTATATGTACGTACATCAGACTGGCTATCATAATAACTTGACATCTCTCTCCTGACCTAAGAGAACAAGCAGAGAAAGTCTGTTCCACTCTTAAAAGTCAACAGGAAAAGAAAAAGAGAGCATCTTTAAAAAAGAGAGCACTCTTAACTACTACTTAAAGCTACCAAGTTCAAAACTCAAGAAGCTTTATGCCATGTATAAAACATATGTAATGTTTGGGCTTTCCTTTTTACAGATGTTAATGATTTCCTGACCACCATATGACCTCATTATCTAGTCAAGTTTTCTCTATGAATACAGTAAGTCATACAAAACCTCTTATTTCCTTTTATTCTCTCTTTTTCTCAGTTTTTAAATGAAAACTGCTCTGCTTTCTGCCTTGACATTTGTAAGCAGCCATTGCTAGGCAAAAATGTGATCTAATTCCTCATTTCAGGATACAAAGGAGAGTTTCCTGTAGTAGTCCAGTGAAATCTAAACCCAAACATAAAAATCTTTCTTCACTTTTCATATCTCTGTTTTTGCACAGCTATAATCCATTTGCAGAAGTATTGCAAATACCCTTTCAGACAGTATCCACTAGATCAAGACAGCACCAGCAAAACTGTAAAAGGTATCAAAATAATAGGACCTTTACCATTTGCTATTGCATCACAGTTCTGGACGCTGATGTTAACTATTCGTTTATCCTGCAGCATATAACATATTAAGAAAATAAGCTTTTTGAAATGAAGCAGCAAAGACAAAATCCGGAAGGCAATCTCCTGATTATGGAAGGCAGAAAGCAACCAGACATTTAATAAGCTAAATGCTACCACTCAGCCTGGAACAATGAAGTCAGTAGGAGCTTTCTTCTGAAGAAATAGTTTATCAGACATTGAACCATGCAAATATTTCATATGATCTGAACCACTGGATTACAAAGTCATGCCTCTACCTCTCCTTTGTCTGGCCCAAAGGATATGTAATTATGTCATGAAATACAAGTGAAAAAATACAGTTCTATATTCTAATAACTCTGATTTTATGTTATACTAAGAACTAATAAAGATGGAAACTATTCCTGAATAGCCTCTATAGATTAGGCTGAGCAGGTTGTTCTCTACTGCTGCTGTTGCCAGCAGCTGTGGCAGCCAAGCCAGTGACAGCGGAGCTGGGATAGTGTTCCTGTGCTCCCAGTGCTCCCCCTGCTGCTGCCCAGCCTCCTCCCAGGGGAAAATACCTGATGGATGCAGAGGAGAAAAAAGCAGCATTTTAAATGTAACACCATCAGTTACTATTTTTCCACAGCAGGATCCCTACATTAATCAAGCATACCTTTCTGGGATTCAGTAGGGACCCTGACAAGGAAGAGCCTCATTTACAAGATCCGTGCTACGTCTTATAGATGAAACATTTTGGTGGCTTGTGCACCTTTCCCACATCCCTCAAAGTGGCCTTCTCACTTTTTGCTGTTTTTCCATTTCTTATCCTCGTTATCTCATCCTTCACCTTACACTGCACATATGCAGCTATTCTTTCACAAATATGTTCCCAGTTTACATTTCTTTTATCATTTCATTCACTATAAGTCTGGTTAGAGTTCGTTTGCACCTCCCATATTCAGCAAGGGAATACCAGAAGAACAAGGATGGTCTTGTACCTAACGCAGCTGAATGGTGGAGAAGTGCACCCTGTACCTGCCTCTGCTGTAATCCCAGTGGGATGCTGGGAACATCATTTGAACTTTCTCTGAGTAGGTCACTTAAGTTTGTGTTCTTTATTTCCTGGTTATGTTGAAATTGTGAAGGCAAGTTTGCAGAAGTGCAGGGCTACATCAGGAATCAGCATGAGATATTCTGGGACCATTTTCAGTGGTATGTGAGACTAAGCGCTCTGAAAATCCAAACTCTAGCAGTCCCAAACAGGGACAATCTTGACCTCTACACCACTGCACATCAGCCCAGTTGCATGTGATAGTATTTTCTGACTGGGGCTCCATAAAAAACCCCACCTTGTCTGAAGCAGTCGCACTTTTTGAACTCAGGAACAGCAACGTCTGAACCCAGGAAGAAATTCTTGTAACTTGAAGTCAGCAGAGTCCTGGTAACTGACTACATGTAACAATAGTAAAACTTATTAACTTTAGGTAAACATGATTAATTTACATACGTGACGAAAAAAACACAAGTGTGTAGTTACTGCCCCTCAGTGGGCAAGTGCTGTTGACACCTATCATGATGCACACCCCAGAAATTAATCATCCTGTCTTCAGAGAAGAATCTGACAGTAAGTAGGAAATACGCCCTGGAACTAGTTGGCAAGTACAATGCACACTGAATAAGGTCAAAATTATAAGTAAAAATGAGATCATAAAATGAATCAGTACCTCAATATATATTGAAAGCAATACAATATCAAAGCACTTCAAGTGCTATTCTTGACCAGGGAAAAAGAACTTAAGCACATTGAAGCAGAAAGCTCCAAGACAGAGTTCAAACCAAGCCATATAGGCTGCAAGGACACTTCATGCTACAGAAATGTATTTCTAGGGATGCTTTTCTATCCCACAGGCATAGTAGATTTGACCAAGGTTGATATGTAGGAAGGGTATACACAAATGCAGGCTGTGCAAAAATGCAGGAATAGGGTAACTTCTTTTTGAGCCTTGAAGTTTAAGCACATGAGTAGTTCCAATTAAGTTAATGGGATTTCTCGTGTTAATGACAGGCTTATGTGTCTCCCTGAATCAATATGCACATGACTCATTCCAAAATGTGACTCACGGTGAAAAACTCATGTACCAGTTGAAAAAGAGGAGACTGATAATGAAGGGTATAGGAGCCTGCAGAAAAGCAAAATCAAGTGTTAATATTTTTAGAAATATTAAATAGAATTAAAAGATTAAGCATATTTACCTTTGCATAAAGGAAAAAAATATAATTCAAAGTAAAGACCAGCAATTTTGGCTTTAAATGTCACAGAAAGAAAATACTGCTTGGAGAATAACTACAGAGGCATCTCTGTATTTAAGATCCCTATACTATCTGAATGTTATCATATAACATTTTAAAATCTCAGTGCAATGTAATTGCAAAGCAAATCAGCTGTGAAACATGTATTTTTCTTTTTTTAAAGTTGTGAAAGAGAGGGTGGATAAGTGGGTGGCAGAATGATTAAACTTATAGAAAATACATTATTTGTCATGAAATAGAGCAGAAGGAACAGAAATTAAAGTAGGGAAAAAATCAGGTGGTGAGTGAGTAGGAAGAAGTCACCACTTTATTACTCCTCCAGTGCACAGTTTTTCATTTAGCATACATAATCTCAGTAAAAGTGTGTTACTGAAAATGCAGTTATTATCCCATTAAGTTGCTGTTGGCTTAATGAAGGACATAAGAGAAAAATCATACCTGAATAGACAAAGCCAACCTAAAGAGGAACTAAATACAGCACTGAGTTAGTCATCTGAATGTGAATACTGGTTAAGAGTGGATAATCAAAAGGGCCTTGAAGAACGTTTGTACTAGATTATCTGCAGATTCATCAGCAACACATCACCAATAGTTTACCATATTGTCACCTAGGTACTAAATATTAAAAAAAAAAAACCAAAGCAAACCCACAATGCAGTAGAATAGCTGACAATCAGTTGAAAAGTCTTGACAGCCAAGACAGTGTGCTATAGAAGCTAAAGGCCTAACTGGAAAAGATCAGTCAAATAGTAATCTACCTTTTGATCTCAGTAAAACATGCAAGAGTTCAGACTCCTCTAGAGGTATTAGAAAGAAGGATCACACACACACACACACTGTAAGAGATGCAGAATACTATCAACTGGACAACAGCTCTCAATGCAGCCTGATTTACACAGCAAGTGGAAATAAATTTCAAAATCATCTCCACCAGGAAGGCAAAGGTTTTGCTATGGCTGGCAGGAAAACCCATCAATCTGAAACTCACATACTGCAAGCTGCTGCTTTTTTCTGTCTTATACAATTAAAACAGTGAATTCACCACAGTCATCTCAATAACCAGTACTACCAGAAGATGTAGGACAGTGATTGCTCTTTTGTGCTACCTCATCTGTACCGTTTTTTTTGTTTGTGGTAGATTCAACATTGTAGGTAGTACTGCAATACAAGCACGTGTTTATGTTGTTGGCCAGGTAGTAAATATTCCAATACCCATAAGGAATCAACTATTAATAATTAAAAGAAATATTAGCATAGAAATAAAACATTTTTACGTTTTAGTATTATTTTTGTCTGGCAGTATTTAGTATTATTTTTGACAGGCAGTGCTGAGGCTGCTTCTTTGCAGGCTGTGAACAGTTCGTAATCTAGATATATTGGGTAGAGCACCAATATCCACAGAAATAATAGAAGTAGTATTAATAGAAACTGCTTAAATAACTACTGAAGCAATTAAAATTGAAGAGCTTCTTCGGAGGTTTTCCCTCATGGCACTAAACTGAAACTTACAAGTTTAGGAAGGATAGATGCCAAGAGAAAAGAAAATACATGATCAAAAAAGGTGCAAATCATTCAACTCTTACATCCCTCTGGAAAAGAAAAGAAAGTGGTGTAAAAACAGACACATGCATGGGCAAGTAACGGTGGTTTCTGCTTCTAATTTCAATTTAAAAATTTCTACCATTGAACTCAGTCAAGTGTTTCAGTATATAGTGAAATTACAGAAAAACTAAAGGGTGCATTTACAGCACATTGTTGAACGCTATTAATTCCTTGGGCAAACATTTCTAATGCACACTAAATATTAGACAGGTGTCCCTTAATTCTGAGTCACTCCTGATCTTATATTTCATACAGGTATAAGAGTTTGGTCCAATATATTTTTTCTGCTATTCATTTTCTACTTGCGGAGCTTATACACAGGGACTGAAAAAATCTGCCAAAAGAATGCAATGAAACTCTATGTCATGAGTGGTCAACTATTTCAAGACTTAAGGACAAAAATACTTAATCTTTTTTATATGTCAATCATAAAAGAAACATGCCTGTTACCATTAGGATAGAATAAAAATGCAATTAAGGAAGTTGTCCATACAATTTGCCCAATGTTCTATTTTCAGCTACTAAACAATTTTTAAGGAAAGCATTCTTTTATAGCAGCTTATCATGCATGGTCATTTTTCCCTGTGAAATACAGCAGAACATTTACCACTAGCATTACTTGTATACCTCTTATTAAGAAGCAGCGAAGAAGGCAAACTGGGACTACTGCTGCTAGGAGAGTACCTACTTACTAAACTTCAAAAGAATCACAGACTGTGATACAGTGAAACCATACATTTACACTTATTTCCACACCTTAATGGATCCTGTAGGGGTTCACATAGATCTGATGGGTTAGTAGGCTCCATCTTCTCTTTACACCATAGGGATAAAACTATGCTGTTCCCCTCACTGCAGAAAAAAACTGAGAGCCATATCCATATGGTTCTCACTCTTCTCATGCATTTCCTAGCAGATGACGATTGCCAGGCTTTACTGTCAGCTCCAAGTTTAATGATTTTATTCTTATACTAATAGAATAGACATGAAATCAGTGCCAACTTTAGGCATATACAAAAAATACTTGGGTTTTTTTCCTCTACTGTTTATATCCTGTTGGCTAGGTAGAACACTCATTTACTCTAAGGTCGCTATGTATTAAAAAACACAATCAAACCTGCATTGGTACCTACTGACAACAGTGATAGAGTTCTAGAAATATTACAGAAATACCTACCTCTGTCACATGCAGAAGCATCAAGAGCTAAAAAGTTCTAGAATGATGTATTCCTTATTTAAGATTGCGGGATAGAAAAGAGTACATTTTAAAGCATTCTTTCTCCTTTTCTTATTAACTCAGTTATCTTTTCCCTAGGGTAAACATCTACATATGACTATGAAAAATAAATCTCCCACATATTCAAGCTCGGGCTTTTTACCAGCTATCAAAACTAATTTTTCAAGAAAGTAAAAAATATGTTTTCAGAAATTCAAATCTAACTGTACTTAAATGTTAGAGAAGTGCTTCGTATTCCTTGTAGATCTCATACACTGTTACATATTCTATTGCTCAAATGCAATAAACCAAATAGATTACTAAAATTTCACAAACATTTCTCAATCCTTAATATTAACACTGCCAACCTACGGGAGGGACATTGGATATTGATTAAGTTACCTCTACACTGAGGTCCAGTGTCTATCTTCAGGCACTCTGCCACCCCAGAACACTGTGACTTTCCAAGTCCTTTGTCACATTTACCAGCCCCGTATCTCAGCCACTGACCAGCACAGCACTAGATGCCTATGTTTATGCAACTGACTTAAGGGCTTATGGTGGGATTTAGCTGCCCAGCAAAGGCATCCAGTGTCATTTTAGATACTACAGGGTAGCTGATGACTCTTAGTCACTGCTCCTGAAAGCATGACTGAGCCCATGTTAGCCCCATGCAAAAGGCACCTTGCACATCCACAGAGACACTTAACGTTAAGGCAGCTGGATCCCACATTTGGAATTTCAGCACCCACTTGTGATACTCTGATCAAATAGGGAGAAAATGAATTTTAAGAGAATCAAGGAAGATCATGATGAAAAGAACTTGTTCTTTTGTGAGAGAGAAGTTGAAAACCTGATTCTGGTTGGAACACTGGAGAAAAGTGTAAGGAGACAAGAAAACAGAGGGAAATGCAGGGCAGGAATCCATGACAGATTTTTGGTAGACCTCTAGGGAAGGTCAGGGCATGAGGGAAACATCTGTGATGACTGATAACCTAGTAATAGCAAAAGTCATCAGTCTTCTTGATGATTTGGTTTTGTAATCATATGACAGACTTGAGGTTAATATTGCAAAATAACCTGTCTGGGTGGTAATCTCATGGTACTATCTTTTCTTTCCATTCTTCAAAAGTGACTGAAATTCTCTCAGAAGATCCCAAATGAAGTTGGAGACTATAGCTTAAAAATGGACAACACAGATTCATAGATTGGTCCAGGCCGGAAGGGACCTCCAAAGGTCATCTAGTCCGACCTCCCCGCAGTCAGCAGGGACACCCCCAACTAGACCAGGTTGCCCAGGGCCTCGTCGAGCTTCACCTTGAATATCTCTAGGGAAGAGGCCTCAA
>KZ505685.1:969012-1063235 GCA_002844005.1 Limosa lapponica baueri | reverse complement strand
CACTGAATAACACACAAGAAAAGATATTTAATTAAAGCAAATATACTTCATATTGGGAAGATGATCTCAAGATCAGAGTAGAGTCCTCAGATCCTGGCTAATCCTGTTGAGATTAGTAGATTTCTTTGGTATTCATCTAAGTATAATGAAACAGAGGTTAGTCTTCAAATTACGTATGTGCTCAGTACTACAACATATGACAATCTCTGAACTAACATGGTGCCTGTAAAAAAAAATATGCAAAAATCTACTGTTGTTAATTTAATAAAATATAGCTGTCCAACAGGATTCTTGAATAGATAAACTATTACTAATCATTTCAAGAGCACTCTGAATTTACATACAGCTTTGTAGCCATAAAGACAAACAAGCTCTTTGATCTGGAAAGCTTATATTATAATGACTTTATATGGAAGAAATACTACACCCATATCTGTGATCCTTATGTAAAAGAGATTTAGCTAAGATGAAAGGGTCCACAGCAGGGCAACTGAACTGGTTGGTAGCATGGCAAGATTTACATACAAAATAAACTCGAAAAGGCTAGGATTACTTCGTCAGAAAAGAAAAGCTTTAAGAACAATCCTGTGGTATTGCAAGTTATGGAGCATGTGCACAAATTATTTTATATTTGCTTTTTTCTACTCTGTCAGGCTGAACTATGTAAGAATAAATGGAAGCATATATTCAGCATACAAAAGAAAACACCTGTACATACAGCACATTCTGCAAAACATAGTAATACAGGGTCATTGCAGTAAACAATGTGACAGAGTGGAGCAAAAGGATTAGATACATTTAGGATTCAGCAGTGCAAGCTAAACACTTAACAGCATTCAGAGAGATTCATTTGTCTGTAAGCGATTTCCCTGCAAGTATCTGATAGTCAAGGAATTTGCCACACACATATATAATTGGACAGACTGGTTAAATATTCCAGAAAAATCATTGTAGTGGAAAAGGAGTAGGTACTTTTTAATTCAGATTAGATGAAATGGTGGCTTGGACAGTTATACTTTATTCTATGTAGTTTAAATCATACTAAGTGTTCTCATGTTTTGAGATTTTATATTCTTAAATAAGTGCTGATTATCTCACAGGGTATGTCTAGCAATACTTCTACCAGAAATCGCAGCAGCAGGGAGCTGCAGGCTAATTTAGTTGGCTGGGAAGCATGCCACCAGGCAAATTATTCCATGTAGAGTTCCACACGGCTGCTGTTAGGATCCCTCTAACACATAAATCTTTACAACGCTGTACTGATGCATAGCATAACCTATAGATACAAAAAATAACCTATTTTAATAGCTACAGAACATAGGCTAAGAAAGCATACATTAAAAGTGTCTGAACTTCCCTTGGCTAGGTAAACTACCTAACAGAAGGGACAAAAATTTGTATGAAGTTAGTATGTTTCACTCTGCTGCTTTCCAATGACCAGCTCATGTTTAGATAGAACTTAGAAATCATTTTGTAGAGTAGCTTATAGCAAGTATATCATTCTATATTGACCAAGTGGATGTTTGGTACTGAATGTCACATTATAAACATCTAATGGAAAAAATAACAGCAACAACAGTTCTTCTCAGTGGGAAATACCACCATGTGCATTAGAAACTGGGACTAACAGATGGTTTTTAGTTGGGTGGTAGCTTTTAAAAACGATTTTTAAAGTTATATAATCTTATCTTCAGAGAGTGGGTAGACCTTCGCAATAAGGGAATCTTAAAAAGTAAGGTTTACATATCCTAGGAGAGATGGCCTTCATATTTTTATTTCCCACAGAAATAAGAGTCAGTATATGCTTGTAAAATGAGATTCATAACTGAACTAGGTCTAAGAGTTAAAGAGCAATTTAATACAAAATTCTTGCAATGTCAAAATTTGGCAATACATGAGTTACTCATCACTATTATAAAAAGGGAATTGATTAAAGCAACAATATTCCAAACACTGACCCTCAGTACAATTCTTTTCTTTTTTTAAAAAAACATCATAAATACCTGAAAAATACAGTGAAGCTGTATTACCAAATTCAATAAATGTTACTACAGCAAATCATTTAAAATTTATCTGCTTCTCTCCATGGAGTCCCAAACAATCAGGCCTGATTGTCTTACAATTCCCTAATGAACAAGTAACCAAAATTGTTCTTGAATGTGTTTTTAATCTATCCTCATTAGTCAGCTATTGTATATAGTTCTGACTTGCTCATCAGCATTGTCATGTGGAATTTTGTCTCACTCTCAATAATGCCTATATGCAAGTGTATATTTTTAAAGGCTACCATTTTTGATCCAAGACAGTAACAATTTTTTTCCAGCATATTTGGTCACTCTTAGCCATCATATTTCACCCCTGCCATTATTTATTTAAATGTTATGTTAAAAAGCATAAATCAGTTTTACTGAATGATGCCACTAAATTGTTTACCTCAATATTCTTCAACAAATTCCAGTGATTATTACTTTGTAAAATAATAATAAAAAATTATATGTGTTTTTATGAAAAAATACTTGTTCTTTGCCTTAAAAAAATTAATAACTGACTTCTAAGGTATTATGAATAAATTTTATTACCTCTAATATATTAATTCTTAGCCATCTTCTTTCAAAACCACACAATTCTATCCTTTCAAATCTCCCCTTAGATACAAACCAAACATGATCATAGTTTTATTGCCTTTATATACACTAATCTTTTTTTATTTTCTGACATAAGAGGGTAAAAAGTGAATCTTCCCTTTGAATATGTACTATCATTGTTTTCAACAATGTTAATATGTTTTTGAGTATATTTTTCCCCTCTTTCTTAATGTACATAAGTATCAGCTTTCCCTTCTGGATGACAGAAGTAAGCAGAAATTGACATTTATAGGACTGTGATGAAATCCAAATCTTTTTCTAGAGACTACACAGAACATTTCTTCATATTTAAATTTAAATTACTGCTGCCAGCCTTTATTATCTATTCTATAACCATATTAAATTTAATCAGATATACTGCTGCCACTTCTGTGAAATCCCTCTGTAGTGCAGTCACTATAATCCTGTGTGTTTTCACTATCTTCAGTTTTATTCTGTAAGCAAAAAAACCAGGGGCACGTTATAACTTAATTACCTGGAATAAATACTGAGAAACATAAGTAAAATCCTCTAACATAACTCTGCTGTTAAGAGCACAAAAGCACTTTCTGGAACTGTGTCTTCTTTAATATAAATTCATGTCACATATCCAAAGACATTAAGATACTGCATTTGCACTTGCAAATCAATAATGTAAGTTTATGGATTATTCCTCTGAACACAATAGCATAAATGTAAAAGTAAACATTGCAAGCAACTACCTACCTCACAAGATTAAAGGGACTGATCTGAAGAAAATACTTCAATTTGGACCTTCAGTTTTATTAAGTGTATATGGCAGATTTTTATTATTTTAAATCTAGTTTTAGTTCAAAAATTCTCATGACCTCAAAAAATGTGGAGAATAGTCATTGTTACTGAGAGAAAGGAACAGAACACTCTTCAAACTCATTCTTAAGTAAGGACTGGAAATATAAACTTTATAGCACAGAATAAGAGGAACCTCTTTTAAAAGTCGATTTTAGGAAAAAAAAAAATCATTAAAATAAGATATCAAATCTATGAAAGGAAAAAATTGAGATGTATTGTATCCCACGTACATCTTGCAAATATGTATATACTCATACACACACAATTATGGAAGTGTAGAAGTTCTTAAGATCGTATTTGTTGTTTTGCAACCACAGGCTGTCCAAAGCAAATAAAAAGTAATATATCATTCTCTAGTATCCCCAGGAATTTTTTGTTACATGGACATAAATCCCATACTTCTTTTTTCTGATTTTTTTTAAATTAAGAAAAACATTGAGCAAATACTTTGCAATTTATTATTGCAATAAGTACAGCATATTTCTGTTTTTAATATGTCATTTAGAATAATCTGTTCTCACATGAATACATACACAGCAACCTCAAACCTGACAAGAAGCTGGTAATGATGTTAGTTACTACTCCAAGGACAGAGTACTTAAAGCAATTTACTTGCAGGAGCTCAGGAAGATTCCTTACAATATACACTTTGAGATTCTCCTGTTCATTTTTCCTACACAGTTTTTCAGGATCTCAACTTTGCAAGTTATACCTATTTAAAATTTCTTACTTGCTCTTGAATTCACACAGATTGTTTGAATACACACGCAATGTGTAACCTCTGCATTATAATACACTTCTAAATTTAGCCCTGATATTTTAGTTTGTAGTTTAAATGTATACCATGATGTCCATCAAATTATCCTCTTATAAAAATTCCAGGTGTTTGTTTTTAAGCAGCATGTATTAGCAACTGTGTAAAAAATGCATGATTTTAATGTAGAAATGAAAAAAAGTTTGAAAACTCATATAAGATGGCTGCTTTTGTTCTTGAAATTACTGAGCCAGACTGCCATCTATTGGAAAATAAATATTTTTTAAATTATACTTTTTTTAAAAAAAAACCTGAAACTACTATAAGCTATTGTCAAAAGCTGAATTTGCTAGCAATCATACTTAAGATAGCTTAATTTTTTAAAAGGAAATGCCTAAGTTAACTAAACTGTGATACAACCAAGGATTTTCCTACATCTTTTTCCACCACATGTTTTCTAGAACATGTTTTGAAGCACAGCACCTTTCCTGACTTGCTGAACAATCAAATCCTAGTTATTTGGAGTGAAAGTTTTGTATTTAGCAAACAGAAAATCTGCAGTATGCCAGCACTGAACAACACACAAGTATAAAGCTTTCCTGTGCAGCAACTATCAGGGCTTTCCATGTCTTTGCATACACAGGGGAACTAAAGAATGTATTCAAGTCACAATGACCAAAATGGGAAAAAAAGGCAGAAAGGAACTGGGAGTTAAAAAAAAATAATCCATGAATCCCCCATCAACCCTGCCCAGTGTACAAGACTTTGAGAAAAATGGGCAGTTCCAACTGAAATGATGTCTAAGTATATGAATGCCTTTTTGGAGCTCTCTCTGAAGTAGCATAATAACCCACATTTCCAGTTGCAAAATTATGTTCAATCTGGCCTTTAATTTGTGGAGACAATGAACAGGGAGCTGGTGTCCAATATCTCATAATATACATATTTTAATGACTGGTGAAGGTAGACTAAGAAACTTAGAAAGAATATTTTACATGACAGCACATTAAAAGCACACTGAAATACAGCCAGAGTTGCAAAATCAAGCACTGAAATTATATAGTTTCCAATATAGCTTTAACTAGTCTTTCTTTAGTTTATTCTACATATATATATATATACATATATATACACAAACAAAAGATCACGTTAACTTATTCTCATCTGACTTTGTGCTATTCAGCAAATAAGAATTCACTGTTTTCATCCTCTTCATTAATTGCTTTCCTCATTCAGGAAGCTAACAGTCTGCTTCTCCAGAACCCCAAACTTTTTACAGTTTCCCTTTAAGCTTTTGGAATGGAAGTGTCCTGTGGGGACATTTTTACTCATCTCCAGATCTGTTCCTATTCACATCTACACTGTGGTGTCTATTCTTATTCTCCTTAATTTTACTTACTGCTCCATTTTACCCTCCCTCTCCCAGATGTTCATTCACACCTCACATTTCTCAAGATCCTGCCTTTCAATTTTGCTGTCTTGAGGAAACTTAAGAGTCAATACAGAGCTGACTAGTAATTTGGAATTAAGGTGACTACACCCAAAATTTTCATCCAGAAAGCTCTTTTTCAGTTTCACCTAACCTCAAAGTTGTGCAAACTCTGCCTCCTATTTGACTTTAAAATACTATAAGCATATAAACCTCTGGTTTTGTTAATGCCTTACATCACGTCACACACCTGGTCAACAGAAACATATTAAATAACAAAATGTGCAGTGGCTTCAATGCAAAATTTTATGAAAAGAAGTAAATCCATTAGCCTGAACATACCAGAACAACTTGCTAACTGGCTGGATGACTAATTGTCCAATAATTCAGCAAACAAAAGAATGGATTCAATTCTGTCTTTGGCCTAAGAGAGTTCCAACCCACAACTTCTTCAAAAGAAAATGTAGTATTCTACAAGTGCTGTATCACTCAGCAACAAACAATCCAAGACATCTGAAGCCAGAAAAGGAACAGAATTTGCTCGTGAATAGGGAGTCCTAAGTCCTGCTCTCAGGATTCCACTGGTATTTTTCCAGTGGTTATAAAATCCAGAAAGAATACTGGAGGGGATCAACAGGCTGATGCTCAGTCTTTTTATTTGGGAAATATAATGTTAAAACCCACCCTTCCCCTTTCCAGATGAAGTCTTTTATTGTTAAGTTATTGCATCAAAAAGCAAGCACCCCCACTACACTGACACTAAACAAAAACAGTGACCCCTGCTCTTTCAAATAAAAGAGGTTGGCACTTAGATTCACGAAAGAATTCCAGGCTGTGGATCCTAGCTAGACAGGCGCTCCTTTCTGCAGTCCTGAATCAATCTAAATCTTATTTAGCTAAAGCAGGACCACAGGTGATTTGACTGTCTTCAAAAGATTCAGTTGTCAAAAAAATAAATAAATAAATAAATAAATAAAAGCGCTTTGAAACACACTGTGCTTCCTGACTCTTTCTCTTTCACATGCCCATGCTAGCCTCAGAAGGTGGCTCCTGACGCTACTTGCTCCAGCTTACTAAGTTTTTGACCCACAAGCTAATGTTCCAAAATAGGAACTCCCCAGTCTTGGCCTCCTATTTCTCTGAACAATAGCGTGATGCAAAGAATGCAGATGTCTCCTACCAGCCAGTTCCTTTGCTGATTCTCCCCAACAGTCACAAAGCGTCATGACTTGGGTTTTGGAACCTGTTCGTATCACTGGACTACAGGGGAAGTTGAAAAGCCTGCACCAGTCATCATCTCTGGAAACAGCATTTGTTCAGGAAATGGCTTCCTCTGATGCATTACCAGAGAAGGGATTTCTGCAACTCTTCAGAGCTGATGCTGGCACAGTCAACAATGAATAACAGCAAAGTCCTCACTTACTCTACTGAGATTTTTACAGAAGCTTCCCAGGGAGGAGAAAACTAAAGTCAGAAAAAGCTGTAAAAATCTTTCTCTTCTTTAATACATATCTAAGGAAACTATTTCTGACTCTCCATGTCTATATATGTCTCCACTCTCTCTTCCTCTCTGTATCTCCACATTCTTGTACATAAATATTCATTAAGTTTCTTCAGTCATCACACTACCATCACACTTCTTCCACCACCATGCTTGCTGGTCCTGCCCCCAGAGTGGTTTGGCAGCATTCACCTTCTCAACTATTTTCAGAGCTAAACGTACCTCTTCATCTTAGTGCTTCTTCCTGATTACTCTTTGATGGCTCCTTAGAGCGTGTGTGGGTTTTATATCCCCCATGCACTATACAAGGCATCTACACACCAAGATAAGGCAGCATGACCCCAAAACTAAAAGACAGTGTGTCAAAACTGGAAGCAACTTCCTTTTTTTGATGCAAGGCAGCTGGGTAGCAACTGAACAGACTGAGCAACCTTAAAATACTTGAAATGGATGTTTTGGATCAAACAGGAAAATCCCACATCACAGTGAAGTCCTCTCCATATAGGCCTGTATAGTTGTGTTTACTCTAGGGGAAAATGTGCTGTGCTCTGCCCTGCATCCTGACTTCATGTTCGGAGTGTGCACCCATCATCCTGATCCTAGTTTTCTTTGAAAGAGAAGCTGGGTACACTAGGGAGAGCCACAACATGGTTTAAACAGTCGCCATTTTTGAAGATTTGTTTTCACATCTAGTTCAATATACAAATAAATGGAATCTCAAGAAAATGTATTGCCTAATTTACCTTTGTATGTTCTTGCTGCATGTAAATTACAGATTTAGTGTCTGAATACTTCTTATTCATATTGTACTTCATTTCGGTCTGTAAAAATTTCAGAGTAGACAGAATTATATGGATTAAATTTTCTGCAAAACAGCAGCTGAGCAGATTTAAATAGCAGTTAGCACCTAAATAGAGAGAGAGACTAGAAAGATGTGTAATAAAGCTTAAATGGGATCAGTACCATGTTCAGACTGACTTCAATATGGGTCACATATCTAATCATTCAGACATCTAGAAGGGCTTTACAAAAGTATCTACTGCATTTCAGGGCAGCTAACCATCTTTTTAAATCTTACTCTGTCTACATATATTGTAATAAATCCTCTAGAATATAAAAGTCCTTAACTTGCCATGTTTTTCCCCACATATGAGAGCATAATTTTTCTTAACTTACAATAACATTAACTGAAATTTAGGACTTGGCATTTTCCCCTCTGTTCTGTGCTTCATTCCCTGGGCAATTCCATTTACTTACTTATTGAGGAAGAGAATTCAATTAAAAAAAAAAAGTGCCTTGTTACACTGTAAAGAAAAAAAATTAATCCTAAAGCACTTCATTCACAGGATTAGTAGTAATGAAGTCCTATTTTTAACTGTAGTTGGAAATCGCTGAAGTATCACAACCACAACAAGTTTCAGTATTAGAGACTCAGTCTTTAATACAATTAGGCTACTGGTAAAGCTATATATTGATAAAATATATAAGGATCATACCTGAAGATGCTTAGCTGCTGCTTTTAGGGGGCACTTCTGATCAGATTCTGCAAGTATTTAATCTTTGGTATAGTACCGAGCACACTGATTTCAATTGATTTTTCAAAAACCCTTCCTTGCGTTCCCCATGATCAAAAGAACAAGTAACCTGAACTTCTGGTCATATCAGTGGTGTCATAAAAAGCCATTCTGAGGTGTGGTAAGCAATATCTTTGTGAAATAAGGGGAACATTAAATCATAAATCAGTAAGGAGTGCATGCTATATTATTTTTTTCTATTATAATGTTAGACTTGTACTATTCTCACTCTTGTACCTTTTTCTTTCTTGAATGTGCCATAAGTAAAGCAGATATAACTGAATGTATTGTCTTTGTATCCCATCTTACTTACTACATTAAGCTTGGTTTGGCTTCCACTGGTCATAAGTTCTTCCTCTGATACTTTACTAAAATTGTCCAGATAATGTTCTGATATTGTATGAGACAGATCTTCAAAAGAGTATTCCTTTTCTTGGCACAATTTGATTTCATCTAAGAGCTTTGATAATTCTCCAGTCACAGCTTCACCTTTAAAAACAGACACACCATTAGTCAATAATTGGAATACCAGGTGTAATTTATGACTAAAAGGAAATGCACATTTTTTAAGTTTTATTGAGTATCTGTTATATTCCATGCCTTATCATCTAAACAGTGATCTTCATGCACAATTCTCCCCTCAAAAATAATGGCATCTCATTCCATGGGAATCACAGTAGGTAGTCTATGCACTTCTGCATTCCCCTATAGCTTGCATTTAATTAGGATGAATTACAATATATACTTTTATATATGCTTTCTCTGTTTTCTAATCCTGAAAATTGGCTAGAAAAAGCAACTATCCAAGAATGTAAAATTAATCCCAGAAAGGAAAAATTCTACAAACATACAAAATCAGTGTCCCATACTCTGCATTGGGTTCATGTTTGCTGCTGTGATAATACACTGCATAGGTTCCATAAACTGTAAGGAGGTTGGAACCGTGTTTCTGAGAATGCACATCTGTTCCATCAGAGTAGCTACATTTTATAGAAAATTCTTGCTCACTTTCCCAGGGTTAAATGGAATGGAGGAAGGATATACTAGGCAAAACTCACAAGTTTAAAACATGCCTCCCTACAGCAGTCAATCAGAAACCCATGTTTAGTGCATTCTGCATTGTGTTTCATGTTTTCTCCTTAATTTATCAGATAACTTTAGTTAAGAAATCTAACAAAACACTAAGAAAATGGACTTCATATATCTATACTAGCTTGAGGGTAACTATTAGAAACAGTACTAATCATAAGTATTAGAATCACACTGAGTGCTAACTTTTCTGCAAACAGCTCACTGGCAGCAGCAAGACCTCCAAGAGTAAAAAGCTACTTGTTATGAGCAATTGCGTTAGGTTCTGATAATCTAGTGCATACACATTACACAGCTACCTTTAGCAATAGCAATAAAAATGTGAGTGAAAGCCAAGTTTTTCCAGGGGCAAATAAGAAACCCCTTCTCTTGACTAGGTTTACAAGAGTCATATTGCTGGAAACAGTCCTTAAACTTGGTAAGTACAGAGATAACTCCATTTTACTCCATCTTTCGGAATAAAATGCTGAAAAGGAAAAACAGAGTGAGTACATTAAGCTCAGCATAAATACAGCACACATATGTACATTGATGTAACTAAAGAAGCCCCCGAGAAGATTATATCTGCTAGGTTTAGAGTTGGTTTTGTGTTATTTTCCTTCATAGTCAGTATTTGTTCTGCTACATAAATGTAGATATTTTAAAATATTTTTTAAATTACAACTATGGCCAGTTATGACTGAAACTTTCAGAGCCAAGAACAGAAGTTGTTAATTAAAAAAAATCTAATTGCCTTTTAATATCTAAGTAACAAGAAATTTTGCATTCAAAACTCTTGTTACTCTTAGTCAATAGAAATTTTGCAGGAAACTTCTAAACTAAACAAAGATATCATTTAGTTTATTTATGCTCTGCTTTTTAATTAGAAAATTGATATTATTCCAGATTAATATTAGAATAAATGAAAATTGGAAGTAAAAATACCTAAATATTAAGAACTATTCTAAAATCATGATACAGTGCCTTAAAAAGAAACTACTGTTTCCTACAGAATTACATTCATGTACCCAGTCCCATGTTCTCCCACCTGCAGTATTTCTTACTGGGAAAGAATGAATTCTGTGTGACAAAACTGGAACTACAAGGGTGCTGACTGACCCGTGAGTAAGTGCACACTTACACACTGCCAGAATAAATACATAAAAGACAAATTTTGCCTATTTCTTTCAGTGCAGGTACTAATTAAGGTCTCTCTCTTCTATCTATCTACCTACCTATTTTCATGGAAGTTACAGAAAAGTAATTGATACTGCTATCTCTCTTCCAAATTTTGTTTAAATTATTTGAAATTAGATTGTCAACAAATAGCAGACAGACGGATGGGAAGCACAATCAAGTACAATTTCTTTCCTTTAGAATCACATTACACAATAGACAAGCAAAAGCCAACTAGCATGTTTTACAGTATTTATACCTTGAAAGTGAACGTGAGATCATGACTCTATCACTAAGAAGTAAAACATATTTTAAAAACATTTACTACTTAATTTCAGGACAGACATTTCTATTGCATAGGGTAGTTGACTTCATGATTCTACTAATCTCAAAGGAACTATTTATCTTCATACACCATATGTCTGTTAAGTACCCCAATGGGAAACATGAATGGAACTAGAGCATTTGTTTACTATCACCATGAAGACCATAATCTGCCATGCAGCAGTAAGCTTAGCTTTCTCATGAACGAAAACTGTCCCTGTAAAGGTGCTTAAAAAAACAAAAACAAAAAAACACAACAGAAAAAAATCCCCACAAAACCAAAACCACACACGCACAACCAAAACAAAGAAGAGAGGCTTAGGTATTTGCCAGCAGTCAACTACATTTACTTTGGATGACTGCAGAAGTCAGGTTTGGTTCTACAGGAGGATGATCTTCATGGAAGAGCAGGATGACACCACGCTCAGGAAATGCCCTATTTAAGTGGCTGTGGTGTGTAAAGTGTGAATCAAAACATAAGGGGAAAGCACATGCACACAACAGTGATAGTCATGTTATATGAAAGATACGGTAGAAGATAAATGGAAGAGCAGTACACACATGACCTTTGAAAGAGCCATCCAAATGTAACACAATTGGAAGAGCTACTCACTGGGAAAGATCAACTAAATTCAGTATTTAATTGGAACGTGAACAATGCCAGCAGAGTATTTCAACATATCTAGTACCCTTTTGCTTTACTTGATTATGAAATGTGTAAGGTCAGATAAAAAAAATTTAAGATCAAATAATGTCATATGTTGTAATCCATCAGTGACTTGTCCTTTCTGAGAATACAGTTCTTTGCTTTCCTATATGACATGTATTACAGTGTACATAGTCACGATAGGCAATTCATGGTGGAAAAAAGCTTCTCAATATCAATAACTTTCTTAATTTTTCTTTTTAATTTTGTATGTTTGTATTACTGTGTTAGTAACATAATTTTAATATTAAAGAAAAGTTCTTTATGGCTTCTGTATTCACAGAGTACATGTATTTACTTTTAGCCTTTGGAGATGGAGGAACTTCTGGGGACATAACGCAAGACTGATGTTCTGCACATTCCAGCGGGCGTTCCTCTGAAATACTTGCATTTCCTGTTTCCATGTATTCTGCAATTTAAAAGACACACATACACTTAAACTCCTGAATTAAGGGTGTTTATTCCAATCAGAAGTATATTTGCTACTTCATTTTGCATTGAAGCCTTTCTAACTTTTCATATTACAACCTTGTAATTATTTATAAACACTGCTGCAAGGCAATCATTTATTGAAAGTATTATAAAACACTATAATGGCCAGTTCTGTAATAGTTTCAGCAGATTACAGCAATCTTATTGTAAGAGTAATGAGTTGCGACTATCCCTTTTTCCCCGTCTCCTTGAAATATCTCTGTAACTGTTCCATTATATTATTAGTGTTGAAAGAGTATTCTTTTGTTCTAAATTTGTTAAGACTTTTTAGTCATGACATTCAGGATGTCCGCAATAAGTAGGTATATTGATACTGTCAAGAAAACCAAATATACTGCTTGTGGCACAGAGATAGTACATGAGAAAAAAGAATGCAATCTCAAAAATGTAGTTAAAACTAGCAGTCAAAAAAGCAGCATTCTAACATTTTTGTGCTTTTCCTCCTTAAAACTTCCCTTGTCCCACCTTCATGACTATGTTTATAAAAAACAGAAAAGGGTGGAATGATGAACGTGCTAAACTTCAGTTTCATTACTATTATTTTTGTGTAAATATATACATTATTTTCATGTGCTTTTGTACACAGGCTAGTTCAATGGAACACCAAGACCTTAATGAATGTTATTCTAGGACAAATAATAAATTAGAAATTAATTTACACAATAGTGGTGCTTCTTTCCCCAGTAGAGTGACTGGTTCTCAGTTCAGACACTTATTCTGCATCTGCATTTTCTTGATTTTTCTGAAGTTGCTTAAAGTAGGCAGTTGCTTAACAGATAGTAGCCACAACAGTACATGTTGCAACACACACAAAAGCAAACTACAATAACTGTTTTCATCGATGTCACACTGAAAAACTAAAGAGTTGCTGGGAAGTAAAATCTCCCTGATTTAATTTCTACAGTCTACAATGCACTTGTTTAGCTTGCTGCTATTCCTGATTAAATAACAAATCCCCAAAACCAAATACAATCTGTGATAAAATAGACATCTGAGAAAATGAAATTTGAAATAGCAGACAACAGCATGCAGTTTCAGAATGCTTTGCAAGTTGCTGGTTTTTTTTTTGGGTTTTTTTTTGTTGTTGTTTTGTTTTTTAAAACAATGTATGATTTGAAAATGTCATATATTAAGTTTGATGGCTGGCAGTGGTCCCCTGGATAATCTATCATGTATTTCTTCATATGAAAATGGGCACTTCTATTTTTTTGTGTAGTGCTGAAAGCAAAGAAGCAAAGATGAGCTGAAAGAGATCATGAGTAAACCAGCACCATGACAAAATGTTCTCGAATGTTTTCCAGCTCTGTCAACTATTTTATTTAACAAGTTAATATGCAAGATAGAGAAATAAAAAGGAAGCTGGACCCAAATAAAAATAAAAGGAAAACAAAAGGAATTAATGGCTGAAAATATTTGCTTGGTAACTGTGCAACTGCCCAAAAGCAAACCTAAAATGAAGTTCTACCAGGTGGGAGTATTAAAATTATTGGATGAATATGGATATTATTAGAGAAGGAAATGCAGGTGAGATGGTGAAGGACTTTTAAGATTGCTATCAAATTTTCATATGACTGTTTATTTATTCGTATGACTGTTTTTTTATTCTTTGTCAGGCTCCACTTTCAGACCAATGCACTTACCTGCTGAAGGCTAGTTCTGAGGAGGAAATCCCAAGTTCAAAATAAGTCTCATAAATACTTATTTTCAAAACTGCAGAGTTCCTTCCAGAAAACCTCTACAAAGGCTCAGCACAAGGTATGGTATAAAGGTTTAGAACGGGCCAACAGTGTGCCATCTGTGTAAAAGTTCAACCCTTAAAACTAGGCTTCTGTGGGTCTTCTACTCCTAACTTGGATTTATACTATTGAAAATTCTACCACATATGTATGAGACAAATACAGACTTGGACTCAGTTGTGAGAGGCTTATCGCCTAGGTAAATGTATACTTACCCATAATATTATCAAAGAAACAAAACAAGTTATCAGTGTCAAGAGCCAAAGATTAAGTACACACAAGCAGTGGATGCTTTCTCCAGGAACCAAATTCTATTCACCTGCAGCTGGCTAGAAATTAGTCTTGAGAGCCTGTCCAAACTTACTGGAAAAGATGATAATGTTGCCATCATTTACTCTAAATACAATGTACTTGGGAGACTGCTCTGGATTCTATCACTTTCTTCAAGAAGATAATACAGGACAAAGCCAAGCTCAGTCAATTATATAACTTAATGACCAGAACAGTTTCTCCAGCTGTGGTCTCACAGAGTTTAGAGAAAAGTCTGTCATTCTTATGATAGGGAAGCGTACAGGCTATTTGGGACACAACCTGTCAGATTCATAACACTGCCTTCACCAGCTTACTGTCATCCTGCTCTATGTCTCAAAGACAGTTGGTACGACTAGCATATACAGGGTGAAGGAGGCATATGTTAATACACACTTCAGAGATGTTTCCTCACTGTATTGCTTTGGGAAGAAGGTAGTATTTTACTTCTGTTAACTCAAATGGTAGACTATGGTTCAGCGAGGATTAATACTAAGAATGATTAGCAGCATTCTTTCCTACAGTTATCTGATTTTAACATAGCCCCACTTAATCAAAATAGGGCCATGTGCATAAAAAGGAATAGCATAAAAGTGATCACACAGCAGTGGAGAATATGAATTCAAGAAGACAACAAGCACTGAAGAGTTCAAACTGCTGGAACACCAGCTTTCTCAGTTTCTGTAACACTGGTTAGGCCAAAACCAAGCAGAAGGGACAGGGTTAACACATAAGCAGGGAAACACAGCTGCCTCTCCAAAGAGCAGCCAGAGCCATGAAGATCAGCCATGAAGAGAGAATGGCCCAGCTCAGCAGGAGCTTCTGCTGAATGTCCAGGGGCAGTAAAAGCTTAGGCTCTAGAGCAAATCTTGCTTTAGGTTCAGCTCCTCTAGGTCAATGAGATGAGAGGGTCAAGATTTTTGCTTTAAGAGTAATGGCTACATTAGCCTCAGAGAACTTCTTACTTTTCCTTTTAATGGAAAAAAAACAACCAAACAACTATTTTTTTTTTAATTTTTATTTTAAATTAAGTATGAGTTTCTTTCCCTTTTGTTTTGAGGCTCTGCTTTGGCCATACTATGGAGTGGATTCTCATAGAGTTCCTCCCTAGAGTGACTTCCCCTTAAACTCTAAAAAAGCCAAATTTTATTAGACTAAAAATCTGAACACTTACCTTTTCAAACAGAAGACTCTCCAAGTAACTAGATCAGAGGAATAAAACTGATTTAGAAACAGCTCTCCTCCATAGCCCACACCCCTGCAGGGCAATCTTTACTCTTCCTTCCTTCTGTGTCTTCCTGGAGGGCAGCAATCTTCAGAACACTCTCTGTCCTCCCTAGGCCTCTCCCAGCATCTAGCTGAGGATCCTGCAACTCCATTAAGTCCCACTCCAACCCATGAGCTCTCTAAAAGCTCCTCCCAAACAGGCTCACTTGCTCCCCTGGGAAGGAGCCCACCTGAGGCATCATGACCCAGTTCCTCTTCTTTTTACAGCAGCAACACTTGCAGAAAACCAACTGGTAACTGCTGCCTTCAGGTGTGCTAAGGTGACAGATTGAGCTGAGGTGGAGGCTGGGCTGACTTCAGTCTCCTAAATTTCAGAGGAAAATTCTGAATGACTCGAGTTTGACTTAATCACAGAGAAACTGAAATCAGTACATGTTTAAGTTACAGGCACATAGGGAGACTTTTGTGCATGTGTTCAGGGAAGATAAACATAAACAAGCACTCAAGTACTGCTATGATTCTGAGATAGGTAAGGGCACAGCTAAACTATCAGTCCCCAAAACAACAGCAAGTAAATTAATTCATAAACATAGTTAATACTCCACAGCTTTTGCACAATAGCCTATAAAAGTAGCTGAGAAGTCCCCAGGAAAAAAAACACAACTTTTTTCATCCCACATGGCTGTTGTTAAATACTTGATTGGAAACTTATTCCATCCTTCCAGTGAGGCTGGCCTCCTGCACTCAAGGGAATGGTAGATGTAGTTTTCCACAGAAAGAGAGGAAGAGATGAGAGAGGGACAACACACAAAAGAAAGGCTGTGCTAATGACACCAAAGCTATTTAGGCAGAGGGGAGAAGAAAGGAGTCCTGGTTCTGCAGCTGCTTACGCATTTTCAATTTATGAATAATTCGGTAACATGTACAAACAATGTTGGGGTTTTAAGCAGCTTCAGCAGAAGAGAGAGGAAACAGCTTTCATTACCATTTTTACCATTTCCCTCCATACTATCTGTGCAGCAGAGCTTCTTGTGCCTTGTCGGGGCTCATGTCAGTTTTCATCTGTTTATCTACTATCTGTCTTTTTTTCATAATAACAAGAATTCTTCTTCCAGAAATAGTAATAGAGCAAGATTCTAATAGAGAGCATAGTTGACTATGAAGAAAGAGTTGAAAGATGGTATAGCATGCACCTGCATCACGTTCACATGTGCTAAAACTAAAACACAGCTGGTCGTTTTAATTTTAGGTCTACTAGCCTTGGCAACATCCCTTTTATCTTCAATGCCTAATTATAAAGCCCTAAGTGCTAATACTGTTAACTGCTTCATCACTGAATGCTGTTGTTTCACTACATCCATAAAATGCATCCAGTAGACTGGCCTCACTTGGCATGGTATTCTAATTCTCTGTTCTCTGAGTACAGCTATTTCTTTATTACCACATAAAGAATTTAAACTGTAATAAGTATTTTGCAACCCAGACCTGAGCAAGACACAGAAAATGATGGGACATATATGAATGACAAAGAATTAAAACTTGACCTGTCATTTCTAATAATTCCATCTATAATTAACAGGTAGCTAAAAAAACCCATTCAGACGGTGTATAGTTTACTCAACCTTTTTCATGTTGTTCTTTAAACTGATTTTTTTACTCATTTTTCTACTATCTGATAATGCACCAAAATCTCCAAAATGATGGAAGATTTTGCAAAATAAAAAAAAAAATATTTTTGCAGAAACTTCAATTACTGTTTGCTCAGCATAGTGAGAAAAGACGTAAAGATCATAAAAACAGTAGGATCACTTCTAAAACCTCACTGGCAAAAGCTTTTGTTTCTTTTTAACTTATAATATGTGAAAAGTAGGTTTGTAAATATTCTTTAAAAAAAGGGAGAACACCAATAGAAACATCAATCCACAGTGTTTAAATTCTGGAGGCTCATGGACAGGAGCCTACCAGTGCCATAGGTTTTAGTATCAGCTGAATGGATTTAGTATTAGTGCCTGCATGAATTGCTTCTAAAGACATAAAGTAATTTTTTCTCCCTCAAAGAAGTTTCTCATAAATATCCTCAAAACTAATTCATTTTCTTTCAAAACTTTTCTTACAACTCTGTTACCCCTCTGCATATAGGACAGAACACTACCTATCAGGCCAACCAGTAATACTAGTCACATTATTTCCTTCCCTGTTTCGGCCAGTCTGTTTATATGCATCTGTCAGTCTTTGTTTATATTTTGAAAACTACATGAAGGAGACACGTAAGCTCCCGTAGACAATCATCTGAAGACAGAAGCTTTAACAGGAATCTATTTGTAAGCCATTAACTCTCTCTCAACAATTGCCCTTTCTTTGCATGGAATTCATTACCCACTGAAGTTGAACTCAGTTACAGTACATTCATGTTTCCCAAAATCTCAGTGCTTCACTAATTTTTCAGCTACAACAGGATAAATGCCCACACTACAGTGAAAAGTATACTCAACTGGCTTTTTAGAGAAGAGTAGGTCTACTGTATCATCAGCAGTACTGGTACTGAATCCTTCCACTCCTGATTTTATTTTTGAACTTCAGCTCACAGTTCAAACTTTATCATTGATGATTAAAGCTTCAGTGAACCCTTTGTTGATGAAAAAGAATCTCAGTAGGTTCCACGAGGGAGTTCTGAATGGGGTCCTCAGGTTTTCTTAAGACTTAGAATAACATCTTTGTAAACATTTTTCATCCTTATACATCAGTTCTGACTATAAAGCAGACAGAGCAAAGCTAAACAGCTGCTCGTTACAAGCACAGTTTCATCATACTAATACCAGCTGAAACTACTAAGCAGTCTTGCTTATATTTACAAGGCACACATGTGGAAAAGATTGCTTGTCAAAGCACCAAAAAGCTTTGAATTTGATGTATTTCCTTTTTGTGGTAAAAACTAAAGGGCAGATACTGATCCATCAATGTGACAAAGCCTTGAGAAGGGTTTGGGTGCTGTATTTTTCATAGAGAAAGGGTACTTTGAAGAAACTTTGTTCATGAGACTGCAAAGTTATCACACTAAGGAGAAAATAGAACAATGCAGAGATACTAAAATAGAAATTGTTGTAGTTGGTGATGGGACATTATAATGAATCTTAGATTAATATCTGAAGGATGATTGATTTGGATGTCTAAGTGGAAGCTCTGACTGACCCTCTTCTTGCCACTGAAGAAGTTTCAGTGATAATAACCCTCTTTTCCTCTACATAGTGGTATGTTCATACTGCAGCTCAGTGAGGCCATAAAGGCTGAAGTTTCACTATACAGTCTGAGTCAAATGAGGAACTCCCTTCCACTGATGGGGGGGAGTCACACTTCCCTCACCCATATCTTCCTCCCCATTTTTTTCTGCCAGTTACCTGGGACAGAGCTAACTCTGGGATCTGAATCACATAGGAGGTAAGTTCATTAACACAAAGAAATGTATATTCATATAATCTTATTTTTTATTATTGTTACATACTATTAAATCTGGGTAATATAGTAAATTATGTATTTTATATATTACTGGTTCATGAACTGAACTAGATCACTTTGCAATTTCCTGTAAGCAGGGAATATGGAAAGGAACTGTGTAGCTGGAAGTACGGGAGGAGGATGGGGGGAGTAGGGGAAAGGGATGAAGAAAATAGGAAGGAGGGAGAGAGGGAGACCTCAAGGCAAGCTCTTAATTCAGTTCACCTATAACATGAATCTCCTCCTTAAAAGAAGACCTGTCCTCCAGCTTGAGAAATTTTCATTATACTTATAGGAGCTTTGTATCTTCAGTCCATCATCTCACTGGAAAACTTGACTGAAGCTGGCTAACAAGTATGGAAGTTATTCAGAAAAGAAAACCTGAAGGACACAGCAGGGCCACATGACCTCATTTTCTCTAGGAAATGTTCTTATGAAATACAGTTATGCGGAAGACTGGAGCGTGAGCTAGTTCATTTGTAGAACTAACACTGAAGTGATTAAAATGGCTTACTTAAAAATGGGAATAATCAATAATGGAGATGCAGCAATGATACCTGCAGGGAACTCCTTTGTCAAACACAGTTAATGAAATCTAGTGAAAGACTAATCTGAAAATGCAGGGAACAAATTCCCTAGAAGAAAAGGAATGACGTTTAACACTGATTTATGTACTAGCTCATGTTTCATCACTTTACTGCCATTTTCTAGAGTAAAAAGTTGAAGTAAACAATGAAGCTCCATCAGTTTTAAACCATGAAACTAAGATGAGGAATGAGAACAAACATATGTGCAACAAACATATTATTTCTGCTATAATGACAAGAGGTGCCTGGTTGATTTTTTTTTTTTTTTTTAAATTTAAGGAAAATCAGAAAAATGTAACAAAATGTTTTGAAAATTTGTCACCATCTTTCAGTCATAGTTGTTATTTATGAATGAATCAAGCATTTCAATGTAGTTTGCCATCACAATTTAGTGGAACTGCAGTGAAATATTACAATATGTTATTTTGTAAGGAAGAATGCACAAAAAGTAACTGTGACATACCATGCAAATATCTATTGTCAGAAAAAAATAAAGGTTTTACTCTGAATTCAAATATGCAATGACTTATTTTTGTGTATCTAGCAAACAAGAATTTTGCCTTTTTAATTAAAAAAATTACTCTTTTGTGTAATGAGTAGAAATTACTATAAATCTTAACATTCCCCCGTGCTATTCCGATTTGTCTCTAACAAGTCTATAACCGAATATGACTTACCTTGAAGTAGAGCTGCAATTTGGAGTGACTGCTGAGATGGATGTTCTTTAAGAATATCTAAAACCGTTCTACCCAAACTGTCCTTTATGTTGGTATCAATTCCTGAAAAAGAAAATGATCTGTGGTGGAATTTTTAACCCCAAGTACTTCTGATTATAAAAGTGGTATATCAGACTCAATTATCTGGCAAATTGAATGCAAGCAGTTTTACAACTGTAGCAGATTAACAGCTGTGTTATAGTTGAAGTACAGCATCCATTTCTGTTTAAAGCTTGAGTAGCCTAAAATTCACATGCCTATGTGGATTTTTTATGTTTCTGTAACACATGGAGATATAAAGTAAGCTTCTTAAACCAAACTTAGGATTATTTTAACAGACCGTTCCTAAGAAACAGCCATCCTGAAAATAATATTTTATAAAATCAAGAACTTCACTGAATGTTTTTACTTCATTCCCAGATTCTAATTCTTCCCAAACGGCTTTGATTCATTGGGGATTTTCTAGTCCATAGTACCAGTATGTGTTTGGGAGCAACACTGAAAAAGTTATTAACCTTAGAAGTTTTGTACTTCATGGCAACATGTTTGAAAGTCATATTTTGAGTAGACTTAAACACCCATATGTAGTATAAGGGCTGTGTGAACAGCCAGAGCATTTCCTCACAGACTATTCAGACTACTGACAAAGTAATTGTCTGATTCAAACTGAATGTAACCATAAATAAGTTTGAGGCTTATCCTGGATAGGTCTCAGAGAACCCATCAGAGTCATCAGTACATGGTACTGCATGACCCTCCACCTGTGTTTTGTAGGGGCTACTTTGGAAATGTTTGAATTACGGTAGAAGACTGAAATTGTTTTTTAGTTTAGATGTACCTTCATAAAAAGCAAAGGCTAATAAACAGAACGAGACTTGTCTTGGGACGCTGGAGGAAATCAGAGGAAGCAGGATTTATAAGGACATTCTGGAAGCATGGAAGGATTTGTCTGCTTACCAGAAAAGGCTGCAGTTCTTGCCATTTCCTGACCTGATAGAGTTTCCTGATTTGTTTTGTGAGAAAAAGATGTTTGTTTTCTCACTGAAAATAAAGCCAAAATATTGCTGGGTTAATTAGCAGTGGCAGCTGATTTTCAAAGGCCAGAGACACCAACTTACACCTTTTCTTTGCAGTAGCTACTTATAATGTCTTCTGAGTCTTTTTTGAAGCAGAACTAGAGAAAAGGGGATTGTTAGATAAACAAGGCAGAAGGTGGGGAGTGTTGCAGAAGTGCAGAGCACTTGGAGTTGAAGAAGTTCACAGTGAAGATTCTACTCCACTGTCTTGTATAATTGTACTCTGGCAGAGGCTATAATGTTTACTGTTCTATAAGAAGTATTCTGTGGTCTAAGGGCTTCCTATGTTTGTGTGATGTTCTCCAGTCCTTCCTCTTTTAGGTGAATTACTATAAAAAGGCCCTGCCTTTTTGAAGGCAGGTGAATACCCCTTTCTGCCCCCTTCTTACGCATCCAAACAGGAAAGCATCTTGGAAGGAAATTTTTCTCTGAAAACAGATCTCAGATCAGGTATGCACTGATAAGGAGCTTCTTTTGCAGTATATACATTCTTTTGCAATATATAACCCCACAAGCAATGATAATAAAGATCAAGGAGATCCCCCAGTGTAATGGAAGTTCACGTATCTCAGAGAACTAATCTCTAGATATTTTCACTTTCATTGGTCTTCTCATTTATCTGAGAAGATAGTTGTTTAGATAAGTAATTTACCTGCAGCAATTCTGAAACTCTTATTCTATGATTCTATGATTATGTAGTGGATGGGTTTATTTGGACTCTATATGCTTGTTCTCCTGTTCTTTCAGGACAAATGCAGTTCTCGGAGACACAGTGCCTTCCCCTTTCTTCACAGGCACTCAAAGTTTATCCAGGGAATGAAGGAGCAAGCAGGATGGTGTGTTTGTTAGGAATAGCTAAGTGAAGAAAATAAATGTGAACATGAGTCTTCTTGCCTCTAGATCAAAGAATATTCTTGGCTGTCTTTCAGACTGAATAACAAAATTTTATCTAGCCATTTTGTTCTCAGAATACAGTGGCATACACTGAGTCATATATGGAATTTCTGAGTCTTGGTGAAAACATTCCTTTTGTTCTCTGTGTATAGTAATTTCTTATTCTAAACGGACACTGTTTTTAGGAGAGGTACATGTGATTAGATTTGCAAAGGCTGAGAAAGATAACAGTAATTTGTGTAACCAAAACTTGGAGGCATATACCAGATTAGGTATATCAGGGATATTTGTTCAGTGTTTCCTGTAAATTAAATTTACCTGTTTCAAGCAAAATGCGTACTACCTCCACCTTTCCAAATAGGGCTGCTTCATGTAGTGCACTCCCTTTTTCTGTCTAGAAAAAAAAAAAAAATTGTGATATTTAAAATGCCAATTAAAATACCAATAAATCCTTTTGAAAAGAATACATTTAGAAAAGAAGTATTTTTCCCCTCTATTTTATCTACACATAAAAAACGTTGAATGGGCAAGAACAAATACTACCATAATTTTTTTTATTATTATTCAAGTTAACAACATAAATGCTGTCAGTTATACTATAAAAGTTAATAACTATAGAAGAAAATATAGTAGGGATGTAATAAAATTCCCTTTTAACAAGCTTGAATTTGTGTGAAATTTCTAAATTCCTATTATAGGCAGTGAAAATCTAGTCAATACCGTCAGTGGAACATAGCTGTTAAACAGAGCCAGCCAGTTTACATCTGGACAGCTACATTTAGGTGTTTAATCTGAAACTGGATCACACCCTAGAAGGTCAATTCAGTTGTGTAGTGAGAGATGCCCTAGGATATCCCACTTGGCCTCCAGCTGATGTTCCAGTTGATGCTCACGTTTCATCTGCATCGTATCTGCCCCATACAGATGGGGTCTTAGATACCCTAAGGCACCTCCAAGAGCATTAAATGTCTATGTTTAGATCATTTAAATTCTACCTTAGATAACTGTGAACCTGATTTTGCAGATTTCTGCAACACAAAATTCTTTGAGAATGGACTGCTGCTCAAATAAAATTTACAGTAATGAAAAACTCTTAAAAAGCTACTTTTCTTAGTATTTTATATTGCTGTCCTACTGAAAAATCTGAACAGAATGCCTTTCCATACAATAGCATTAACACTAGCTACAGCACTACTAGATCTCCCTGAATCTCTGGCTCATCTCCTTTTTTTTTTGATAGTAAATTACATTTTGAGTGGGTTTTTTTGTGGGCAAATGTTAAAGGTTTTACTGCTTGAATTTTTTTTTTATGTTTTATCCAAATGCACCATTGTCATGCTTGTTATGGTGGAAAGACTTTAAAGACACAGAAAAAAAGTAACTCTGAAATAAAATAATGATTCATTATTTATTAGCTCTATCAGTATCCACCAGTGTTACAGTGATGCAATGGCAAGATATTTAGAAGTAATCAGAGATCCTGAGATGGGTTGTGATCGTACAGTAAGTGTACATATGTCCTACCAATTGAGCCTTAAACCTCTTTGTTACGTCCATAATAAGAACACTCACTTTTTATCTTTCTTCATATATATGGATATATGATGTAGAGCATGCCCAATGTCATTTACATCTAGCACATCAGGTATATAAACCATATAATGGAGAGGAGAAGAAGTCAGTAAGAGAATACATATATGAATTACATATCTCAAAATGATTTCTCATCTTTCAATTTTCAGAAGCAAAGCAGATGAACGTTCACAGACTTATTCTGAACAAGAAGACTAAATATTCGGATTTACTTAGAAATGGTTTCAGAATCTTTTACTCAAACAGTATCTACAGGAGTTCTTCGGTAACTGCAATTGACTTTAACACTGAAACTCTGCAATGACTTAGTGCAATGACAAAAGTACATGCAGAGCTTATGGTGCAGTTCAGAAATTTCTGGGAATGAGAAAAGTTCTCAGAAAAGACACTGATAGCTATAGTTCTGAATACCGAACAAGGCTTGACATCAGCAATCTTGAAAAAGGCTTTAACACAGCTATTATCCTCTGGTATTTCTGTGGATATGGCATTTCCTTTGGATTCGTCACTTACTGACATGAATAAACATCAAAACTATTAGGTGGACCTGGTACTATTAACATAGTGTTCCCTGTCGTCAAGGATGTGAAGTACAGCTCTGACTCCCAAAATATTTGACTTCGGAAAGACGTGGTAGAATTCAAAAACCACAATGGGGAGAAGTTTGGCAGGGTAACCTACCAGAGAATACCAAAACAGGGGCTCAATCACAATTGATCACTCACTAGCTTGAGAAAAGAGGAGTGTCTGTCTCATATTTGACCATACTCAATGCAGTTGAACATATTCTGTCATATTTGAACATGCACCAGCAATGTGTCCTTGCAGCAAAAAAGCTAACAGTATCCTGGGCTGCACTAGGAGGGGTGTTACTGGCAGGTCAAGGGAGGTGACCTTCCCTTCTATTCACCGCTGGTGAGGCCACACCTAGAGGACTCTGTATAATTCTGGGCTCCCCAGTACAAGGTAGATACAGAGCTACTGGAAAGAGTCACTAAGATGATTTAAAAGACTGGAGCATCTCTCCTACGAGGAAAGTCTGAGAGAGCTGGGACTGCTTAGCCTACACAAGAGAAGGCTCATGGGGGATCTCATCAATGTGTACAAATATCTGAAGGGAGGGTGTAAAGAAGACTGAGCCAGGCTCAGTGATAACCAGTGACAGAAGAATTAACGGGGAGAACCTGAAACACAGGAGGTTCTGTTTGAACATAAGGAAACAGGTGACTGAGCCCAGGAAGGTTCCAGAGTCTCAATCCTTGGAAATACTTAACAGCTGTCTGGACATGGTCCTGGACAACCTGTTCTAGATGATCCCTCTTGAACAGCGGAGTTGGATGAGATGACCTCCAGAGTTCCCTTCCAACCTCAACCATTTTGTGATTCTGCCAGGGATACACCAACAATGCAATCTACAGGGGTTCAAATGTTATGCGAGTCCTGAGAACTAAACTTTCGTGCTACTGAAGATGAACTGCAGAGATGGGAACCAGCTGCACCTTGAATAAAATTGCAAAGATCATTCTGTATTAATATTAATAAGGAATCTTCTTTAATGGAAAAAATGGACATATGTTAGTGGCAACAGCTATCTAGAATCCATTGCTGCGGTGTGATCTGAGACTGAGAAAGACTAATGTTCCAGCATGCTGAATCAACAACTTTGAAGACAAGAAAGAGGATCTATCCTCAGACTCCTCAGTTAAGGGGGGGAAAAAATCTTGATATGATAATTGTTCAGAACTGGCAGGAGTCCTTTCTATTGATCAAAATTCCCCACTGGAGGAAAGGCAAGTAATATTTTCCTTGATGAAAGCATACGTCCCATAAGAAATGGGATGAAAACTCACATGAGAAGAGGAAATTTCCTGTAGATGCCTAAGGCAAACAAATCTATCTGGGGGCAACTTGAGAGCCAGAAGATAGCTGTGTATCAATGAACCAAAGCTCTGCTATGCATAAAGGAAGTAGAGAAACTTAAGTCACCTACATACATAATTCATAGTGTTGGGAGAGGAATACAAAACCAAATGCCAGTTTTTTTTCATGTTATACTTTCTCGTTTCTTGGTCTATTCTACTGTGATATTTCCTGTCATATCTGAACATGATCCTGAAATGCTTTACAGGCATTCTGCACTGCCTTGAATTCTGGGGCAGCCTTTGCTTTACAACTCCAAACTATCAGACAATGCTAATTAATGCCATATCCCAGAAATGAGGTATATATTGCAGCCGGTTTCAAAGAGGAGTTTGAAAGACACAGCATATAAAGTGGACTGGTCTGTCTGCTAAATAATTGATTTTCTGAGCAAGAGGGGAAATATTACCACAAAACTTAAAGAAAATCAGTCTGGGAATATGAAAATTGAAAGAACACTTGTAAGATGCAGATGTGTAATCCTGCATGAGATATCATGAAGGTGAATGCTGACGTAAATCTTAAAGCTCTAGGCAGGATTTTATGGTAGCAGTGAATAATTAACGAGTGAATCAGATCCCTCGACCCAAAAACTGTCCAGAAGGCAGAAATGTCCTTGTTACCAGAGAGTTCAGTTACCAAACTCCATTTTAACGTAAGGAAAATGCTAAGCCTCAGGATGAACAGGTCCAAGAGAAACTCAGAGGACTGGCTGAGTAGATATATCTCTCTGTAAATGTACATGAGGACTACTAATTGAAGATAGAAATAATGTTGTGGGGTTTTTTTCTGGTTCGTTAGACCATGTTAGACAAATTGAAAGGATTAAAAAATATAGTTGCAAATAATGTCTACGTATTCTTTAACATGTGCTAGAGTTTTTAGGTAGATCTTTTTCATTTATAATGGTATACCTATGTGCTAATATAGTAAGCAAGCAAACTTAAGATTTGTAGACAATTTTCACCGCTTTAATTCCTGAAGCGTTCATTGCCTTTGATCATATTTTCCTGGCAAAGTGAACACTACTATTATATTTTGAAATACTTCGACAGTGAAATTTAATGCAAAAAAATGCTGGTATTTTTTCATTAACACAGTGCGAGACAGTCTGCTTGAGTTTGCATCAATGGATTAGAAATTGATTCCCTGGCACAAGTTTTCTGTATATCAAGTATAGAAAATTATAGCACAAATTCTGCTAAGCATATAATAAAACAGTCCCTGCCCCAAGTAGCTTACAGCTAAATACACCTACAATGTCACAGCTGGACACACAAAGCAAGCAAGGATAGAAAGACATTGTCAGGATACACCAGGATACACAAATCAAGTTGGTGTACAATTTGCAGGCTCACAAAGAAGCATCAAGGGTTTTATTAATTAGATGGTCTTTTAACCATGTAAATATGCAAGAGCTTGTAATTAGGTCACTTGTCTAGTCCTTGTTCATAGGCAGTTTACTATAGTTCTGATACGGATTTCAGACATAATCTGGGAGACGGAATGGTAGCTTTGCAAATTGATTCACAGAACATCCTCCATACATAGTGACAGCAAAAAGGAAGGGGCATAGCTCTTTGCAGAAGAACTACACTGATAAGCAATGGAAATTGCCATCATTACTGGAACAGACAGGGAAGGCAAATAGGGATAGATGAAAGTTGGATAAGCAGAAGGGGCCAAGTTTTTAAGGTATTTACAATTATAAAATTACTGCTACATGAAACACACTGAACTGTGCAGTATCTTACTTTACTGAGGGCCCAAAATCTATCACTCACCCAAAACCTGTGTATTTTTCATATGTTTCAATTTAAATGAAAACTTCAAAGCATAAAGAGATGAAGCAGATTTGTATTGCCCACTTCTAAATAATTTCAGATTGAAGGATATTGGATAGACCTGGGAAATGAATAAAATGTGTGATTAATTCAATCAAAAATTAAAAGCTGTCTATTATTAGTCCAAATATTTGCTATGATTAAAAGTGCTCAGGGAGTACAGAAGAGAAAGATAACATGGCTAAAGTAAACTTCCCATTTAAACAAATAAATATTTACTATTACAGTGATGGCAGATAGGCTACTTCTATAATTGTCTATTATTATTATTGTCTAATTAATTCTATAATTGTCTCTCAACATTTTGAGAGCTCTTTACTGCTGATAAGCTGAATTTATTTAACGTGTATGAATGTGTACAATTTTATTTACCACATGGGATTATATTTTGTGTATTGTTCATTCCCAATCAGTGATGCAGAGCAATTTAATTAATATTGAAAGAGCTGAATTCAGTTTAAGTAACAGGCTGATATTGTATGCTCTGCTCAGTTTAATAAGCTGCCAGTAATCATCAACAAAGAATTTTTCAGAGGTTATAGAAATAAAAAGTTAATAATATGTACAGAGCCAACTTGCCAATATGCTAAGATGCTAAATGAAAAGGAACATATTGATGGAGAATATGTATGCTGGTGAGAAAATAAATACATGATATTTCCTTATGGCAAGAAGGACAAATGCAGAAGAAACAAGATTGCCCAGTGCAAAAAATAAAATCCCTTCTGCCTAAGAATAACTAAGAAAGATAAGAATATAAATTACTTAAAATTAATTGGAATTTAAAAAAAAAGAGAAAAATGTCCTAGAATTTTAGTGTAGACGGCAAACAGATCATTATTACTAAAAGAATCTCTCATTTCTTAAATGAAGATTGTACAAAATTTGCAGCCACTATATTTTTTAAAGACCAGCAAAAAACTTTTGGCATAACTATAGATAGAAATGGCTTAGGAAAATTCACAGTAGTGCTAAAATTATCTAGATTACATAAGATGAAGAACACATTTCATAAAAATATTGTGTAATATTCAACCCTCAAGTAACCATCATTTTGTAAGTTGTCATAACAGAGATTATTTTTCTTCAATTATTCTGTTTCTTAAGCATCAATTCAGGCATCAGTACAGTTTTTTTCTGACTTTTTCCTCATTCATTTGCTAGTGATACAAGAGAATATATACATTCAGAAACATGTATTTGAGGGCTCCATTATGTGTTGCTTTAACATTAAAGTTTTCTAAATTACTGAAGATGTAGTAATAGTAAAGGAGCTGCTTGGACTAACCTTTGCAAGGGCATCACTTTCTAGTATAGAAAATCAAAAGCAAATTAAATTAGAAGCAAAATGGCAGGCAAATACACAAGTAAGCAAACCACAGGGAAAAAAAAAAAGTGTTTCAGTCTGAAATAGTTTGAAGCAATACCAATACTAACTCAAAAGATACTAAACCTAATAAAAGTAGCAAAATTATTTCACCACATTTTCATTTTGAAGGCATTTGAGAATATCCATTGTAAATTTTAAAATATGTTTATACTTTCTGGTTTGCTATGCTGTTTTTTTTTAATTTATCTTTTCTTTCCCATTTCACATTCTTTTCCTCAAGAGTTGAAAAATGTCCTTGATGGAAGAATCCAGAAATAACAAAAGTGCATGGAATCCAGCTGCAATCTTTCTATGTAAAAGGGAATTATGTATACAAAGGTATTTGATTAAATGCACCTCAAGATTAAAATGGTTATAAAACTTAGTCAAAGCTTAGGCAAAATTCACAAGATTTATTAAATCACCTATTGGTAACAAATGGCTGGATGTGACTCTAAAATAGATGTAATTATGTTTGGTTGGTTTATCTGAAAAATAGATATAAAGCTGAAAAAATCTTAATTTGAAGCATATATACTTAGACAGCAAGAAGGCTACTTTAAATCTGAAGATAAAATACACTTTAAACTCAAATACAGTTTGAGTCAATCAATTTGAGAGAAATCATAAAACTGAGGCAAGACTTTACACATAACAGAATCAGGTCCTCTGTAGTTAAAAGGTTCGGACACTTTCCACTACAAAGAATTGGACATAAAATTTACTGCTGCTGTACCTTGTATCTGTTCCCATCTTTGTCTCTTTTATTTAAAATTACCCATTTTACACCACTACAATTTACTGTGCATAGAACTAGATGCACCAAACAGCTAACAGGTTAGAGTCAGTAGCTGCAAGACTGTATTGCTATAGAATTTTCTTTTAGATTCAAACAAGTGTTTAGAAAAGTAAAAAACCAAAATTATTATTACTTAGTAACTTTGGGTTTAAACTGACATAACCCTGGGAAATGAGTCTTTAGTCAAATATTGGTTTAGGTTGCTATGAACATTAAGGACCATAGATTTAGCAAGTCATCTTAGTATCATTTGCAACCAATGTTGCAAATATATATATATATACACACATGAATGGTTGATATGATTTATGTATCTACATGTCTCAAGACAAAATTAAAATATACACTCAGCTTTGAAGACACTTATCATTCTCGAGTTATCCCTTTGAACGCACAATTAGGGTCATAAGAAATAAATCTGTGTTATCTATCACCTTGCAGCATTTCTAACAAAGTAAATGCAAGTGTATTTTAAAAGAAAAAATGTAATAAGTTATTTAACTTGGATCATGTTCTAACGATAAGGGAAAGTAAGGAAAGAAAGGAAGAAAGGAGAAAAAGAAGGGAAGAAAGAAATTACACACTAACTTGGCAGCTGACATCCATTCCAGCCTCCAGAAGCACCTGTACAACAGCTTTGTGGCCATTACGTGCAGCAAGATGCAAAGGAGTGTGTTTTCTTGTATTGCAGTTCATCAGGTTTGGATATGCTTTGATGATCATTTTTACAACACGCAGACGTCCATAAAGTGCTGCCAGATCCAGAGGCGTTTCTAGTTTGTTGTTCCTTATTGTAGGGTCTGTTAGCTCTTCTAACAGAACAGCAACCACTTCTGAATGACCATATTGAGCTGCACAATGCAGTGCTGTTTCATTTTCATTGTTCTGTTAAAACAAAACAAAAGCTTCAGAAATTCATGTTTAATCACACGATAGAACTGCTCAGCTTCTATAAATTGTCTCCATGAGATCACTACACAGGCAGGGTTTACAATGTAATGTATGGTAATGTATGGTAGATGCTTCAGAATAACTCCACTAAAATTTTACTAATAATACATTCAGCTTTGTGGCTCTCAAATAGATCAGGTCCGTATGTGTCCATGTTGTTCCCAATCCATCTTTACTAACGTACCCCAAAAACCCTTGCTGCTCATGATATGTGATATGCCAAAATATATAACCCTTCTTGATTCAACTGCCCCTAAAATCATAGTCCTTCTTTTAGAAATACTCTGACACTTAAGTCTTTCTTCTAAGTATAACTGGTTTTAAATCATAGCAGTTTGTTACTAGAGCAGTGAAACTACAGAGAAAAACTGTGTAATTAAAATGTATCAGGCGCTAGTTTCATATATCACTATAGAAGTTACTTAAAGATGACAAAGTTTGGAAGAAACAAAAATAGTAACTGTAGCTAATTGCCAGAAAGTCTGAGCATATCACATAAGCAACTGGTCCTCTCAGGGCTCCAGGAAGATGTACATGTGCATTTTAAGGCATATGAGCATTCGTATGCTGTGGATTGAATAAGTTTTTGCTTTATAAAGCAATGATCCACAAGTCTTTCCACAAACACAATTTAATAATTTTAATAATAAATAAATACTGAGAATGAGCAGTATCTTCTTTAATTGTTTTCTTCCGGTTCTGCCTGTACACTTGCAATCCCAGACAAATAACTTTGGGCAGAGAGGAAGGAAATAATTTATAGAGCTCTCTGAATTGTATATGCCATCTATATTATTAATATATGTTATGTAGTCTCTATGAAGTCTTAAAATAGACCAGACACTATAAATTTAAAGGTACATACATTGAATGCCTCTTCTGATATATGATGTATGAAATTTTGTGACAGTGTTGAAAATGTTGTAGAAATAGAAAGCCAATAAGCTAATGTGTCATATAAAGAAAAGAAAAAAAAAGTAAATTCAGAAAAGATACTAGAGAAGGGTAGAAATATAATTCTAAAGAAAGGAGAAGAGATAAACCTGAATCCATAGGCTGTATTTCTCAAAGAAACAAGTGAAGAAAGTTCTGGGGATAGAGGACTTGAAACAGAAAAAAACGATTTGTCTTTTGAAAGACAGAAATGGTGAGAGAATCAGAGAAATGAGGCTTTGGCCAAATACTCAAAATTAGCTCAGATAAGAAAATCCATGTTGCACAGTAATATCTAGAAAGGGGGAAAACTTTTTTCTTTCTTTTCAGTAACAGTGTTTCTAATTCTATAACCAAGAACTTAAATCTTAGGGTTTTGGTTTTAACAACATTGCCTTCATTTCATCTCCTCTTGTAGTTTAAAACAACACAGACGGACCTGGGAAACAGAGGAGACAGATCAATACATTCAGATAAATTAACGTTGTAGATAAACTCTTCAGGTGTCTGCAACACCACACAAGGTCCCAAAGACCAGAGTGTGTTTCCTGCTAAAGTGCAAGACAGAAGCTGGAAAGCAAGAACAGCCAGGTAGAAAGTGAAAAGTTTCCATTGGCAGACAGGGCTTGATGAATAATAAATATTTGAATCATTCTGCATTATTCAGACCACCATGTAGTCTTTCTCTATTACAAAGACCATAAATTCATGTTAAAATATATACTATCACAATCCTATATGGCTGCAATGATCTATCCACTACCTGCGATAAGGTTTTTGTGCTCTAGTGACTTCTAACGTATCCTTTACAGAGGACTGGGCAAAGCGCTTTTTTATGTACAGTGGTATACCCACAAATTACAAGCATATTTTATTAGAATTTATTTTTAGATTTTCAATATTTCATGGACAGAACTGCATAGATGAATCGGCAATTGCAGTCTAATTTTGTGCACACTTACCACAATTAAGTATGAAAATCAGATAATTGCACATAAAATGACCAATTATGGTAATTTGTGCCTACAGTTACTGTATTTACATCTCAAATGGAAATACTTACACAAAGAAATTAGATTTATAACTATATCCACATTCTGTGAGGTAAATAGCAAAATACACATTTACTATACTATTGTCAAACAGATATAACTATCTATCTAATACCTATGTACGTTCAAATTTTTTTCAAGCATTTCTGGATAATACATAAAGTATCTTAAATCCCGTGCCAATAGTCTAATATTGCAGTTTAAAAGTATTCTGATTAAATTTTCAGAGAGACATAAAAGTTAAATTGGCTATGGCCTTTTTCTCAAAACTTGGTGGCTGGCCAAAATTTCAGCCCCAGATATAGGCACATAGAGACCAACTACTCCAAATCACTGCTGCTGCCCAGCAAACTGAAATTTTCTCCTCTAAACAAAGAATATCCAGCTGAATTTTCATGAAAGGGCATATTTACAGAAAAACATGTTTTAAAAAAGAATGGTGCATAAAAGCATCCATAAATCTTAAGAAAATGTTATTATTTTCAAATGAACATTGTCGAACATTTTTGTATGTTTTTTTTCTTTGCATTTGCCAAATTAAAGCTATGTTTCAGTTATGACAAACCAAACTGATTCAAAATTAAAAAGAACTAGGTATCACTGAAATAAAACAGAAGAATCCAACCTGGACAAACATGATAATTAAATTACCTACACATATGCAGTCAGAACAGGCATTGTATATATTGTATTATCAGAGCTGAGAGGTACTACCTAATTAAAACTTAGTAATACAACATCCTTCCCTCTTTAAAATGTAAATTAATCAAGTCAATTCAGGTATACAAGACAGAACGATTATTAACTTTCAAAGAGAGAATTACAACTTGTTTAAATGCCCTCTAAATTTATCTGCTTTGACAATTTTCTACTACTTACATAAAATAAATCACCTTGGAAGCAAGAGGTTTTACTGAGAAGACAGGATAGAGTTTTTAAGTAGGTTTTGACAGTCTGTCATCTTCAAATTTAGGAAAGGAGGAAATGCCTACTAGATAGACACAGTTGGTTCAGCATTCCCAGAGAGACCCCTAAGGTGGAGCAGGCTATAATAATGTATTTTCTTGACTGGAAGAAACATTATCTTCCTCTTCTTACCCTTCATGGAAAGATGGACATGGATATCTCAGTCAGTGTTACAAACTTCCTCCTTAACGCATTTGTTTATAGAAGACATACAGTAAAAATAAAGAACTCAACCCAGCACATGATGATATTTTAAGAGTTGAAGTTATATGATTTCCTTGGTCCCAAAAATGCTGTTGTTTCTGACTTGTCTTTTGTGTGGACAAAGCTAACCCAGGTATAACTGTTGATTTTAAAGTAAAAGTTGTCCTCAGATCTCTAAAATAGCTTACTATTTCAAAGAAATATTTGAAAGACATGAAAAATTATTCTTGAAGAAATTAATAATAATAGTTTAGTATTATTGCCTACATTTTCAGGCCCAAATGTAAACAGTTGTTTCTGGAGTACAGAAAGTTTATGTGCTAACACTCATTTTCATAAGCAGTTAGCCTTCTATGAAAATACAGTTGTCTGCATGCAAGTTACCACTATGTGATTAGATCTCCAAATCTAATATCCAAGGGCTAAATAATGCATCTACTGCTGAAGTAACAGACTAGAATGCTTTTAGAAATTTCAGATACTTCATTACCTGTTAGAAGCTACAAGGTAGACCCTAAGATTCAATAAGTCAAGAAAAAGAAAGATCTAGAAAACAGAACCTAGTAAAACGTACAAAATGTAAGACAAAAAGAGAAGAGTAGACCAGTATTATGCAAAAATAGTATAAAACAGAAGTCCATAATATTCATAATTAATAACATTTTAAACAAGAAGTCATTCATAAGGCCCGACGGACCTCTTTCAGAAATAAGAAAGGCATCTCATGATTCTGCTTTTAACCTTTTATAACTTTTTTCTTGATTGTTACACTGTTCTCTTCATGGGCATGGCCCTGACATTTTCTAGCCTTTCTCTGAATCTGTTCTGTTCCACGTGCAGCCAGAACTCAGACTTCTGTTGCTGCAAACTGAATTGTGCCTTCACAGCATTGCATCTAGTCAGTACTGCAGGCTGTACTACATCATTTAGCTACTGACAACGTGCACAACCACAAAATCTAGAGCGTCTCTTAAGGTTTATTCATGAGAGGACAGATTAGCAAATATGTTATAGAGACAATTATTGTAGCTTAGCCTCCTGATAGTGAAAAGGTGCAGGAAATATCAAGAGTATGAATGCTCTCATGAATATTACATAGGTCCTTGTAAAGCCACTGTTAAACAGTGGTTATATTTAGGACCTTTACTACATAGTTGTGTAGTTTAAAGCTCCTAAAGTTCATGCAAGTACTGTACACGCAATAATGACTAGCAAGTAGTGATTTTACAGACCTTTCCAAAGAACACTCAACTCCTTTATTATCTAAGCATTTTTATGATGAACTTGGAAAGGAAGACTTCAAAAATCACTGAGCCATTTCTTTGTCACATAATCCCAATGTCAAGTAAGTGAACAAGACAATATATCCAAGACAGAGAAAGGAATGATCTCAGGATAGTCTTACTTCATTTATTAAAACAAGAAGGTAGTTTCCTGAGAAGTTCCTCCAATATAAGTTAATCATTCTGAAAAAAATAAGGAAGTTTACCCGATTGATTCAGCAAGTAGCATGTCACTGTATTTAACTACAATAGGAATTAAAGTGCTTTCCTGGATGTCTAGGGCAAAGGCTGAACAATGTTACAACAGAAACTCTAAACATAGCCAAGAATGAGGAGAGCTCTTGGGAACATTGTGACTTTATAGTCCCTTTTCTTTGAGGAAGGGAGTAAGTTTTTACATGGTGCACAGGTTTTTACAGTTTATGTGGAAAAATAGCTAATGACATCCTTCTTCTTATCACATCATCAATGAACCTGTCTAATTTGATAGTCATTAAAGAAATAAAAAGCCCTTAAATTTCCTTATCAAGTACTCTCTTAAACACAAACCAAAGCATGAGAATTCAGGCATCCTTAATATTTCCAGATATATTTTCAAAAATTATTTAAAAATCAAAGCATCTAAGACAGGACTAAATATTTTCCTTTTTCATTCTGCTACAACTGTAATTGTGCACAGACAAAAAAATATTCACTACTTTGCTTACATTCAAAAATTTAGAAACCTGAGAGTTCATACCTATTAGGCATTTAAAAGAAGCTACATATTGTATCACTGGATATGCTTTTCTTACTTTGTTGGTGTTTTTTTAAGACCTACCATTCCTGACTGAATTTTTCCTTTACTGCATGCTACCCTGCTCCATTTCTACTTTTTATTTCTTGGCACAGTTTAAGCCTCTGTATTCTAATCCCTAATGAAAATTCCCGTAATGAGTTATGACCCCCGAGTGACATCAGTTATGTAGATAGTGGGACTGAGTGTACCCTCAGCAAGTTTGTGGATGACACCAAGCTGAGTGGTGCAGCTGACACACTAGAGTGAAGGGATGCCATCCAGAGGGACCTTGACAGACTTAAGAAATGGGCCCATGTGGTCCTCATGATGTTCAACATGGCCAAGCGCAAAATCTTGCACCTGGGCCAGGGCAATCCCCCATATCACTACAGATGTAGTAATGAAATTATTAGAAGTAGCCCTGCAGAGAAGGACTTGTAGATACTGGTGGATGAAAAACTGGATATGAGCCAGCAATGTGCGCTTGCAGGCCAGAAAACCAATCCTATCCTAGGCTGCATCTAAAGAAGAGTGGCCAGCAGGTCAAGGGGGGTGATTCTCCCCCTTTACTCTGCTCTGGTAAGACCCTGGAGTACTACATCCAGTTCTGGGCTCCTCAGCACAAGAAAGACATGGACCTGTTAGAGAAGGTCCAGAGGAGGGCCATGAAAATGATCAGAGGGCTGGAACACCTCTCCTGTGAAGAACAACTGAGTTGGGTTTGTTCAGCCTGGAGAAGAGAAGGTTCTGCGGAGACCTTTTTGCAGCCTTTCAACATAGAAAGGGGGCTTGTACGAAAGACATAGAGAGACTTTTTACCAGGGCCTGCAGTGACAAGACACGAGCATTGGTTTTAAACTGAAAGAGGGTAGATTTAGATTGGATATAAGGAAGACATTTTTTTATGATGATGGTGGTGAGACTTTGGAATAGGATGTCTGGAGAACTTGTGGATGCTCCATCATTGGAAGTGTTCAAGATCAGGTTGGACAGGACTTTGAGCAACCTGATCTAGTAAAAGATGCCCTTATCTATGGTAAGGGGGCTGAACCAGTTCTTTGATGGTCCCTTCTGACCCAAACCATTCTATGATTCTATGAACATTATAATAAATGTCTTTACCGTTTAAGAACAATATGATGACAAATAAAGATGCTATTGTCCTATAATTTAAGCAACACTTGGATTTAGATAGTAAAATTTTTTCAAAAAGACAATTTTTGTAAAAGTTATAGGAAAATTCTCCTGGAAATTACCCAGTGTGAACCAAATCAAACCTACTGAATTCCCATTGAAATTCACTTTACTTATGTGAAAACAAAATAAAAGAGTAATTCTGTAACTTAGTTAGCTACTTTCCTCAAATTTGTTGCTGCTACCTGCTCAAAACAAAAAGATTGCCTCTGCAAATTTTTTCTTCTAAAAAGGGTATAATAAGAGCTGCAAGGGAAATTTGGAAATTCATCCTTAAGGGGAGAGGGGGGAATATCAAATGTAGAACATGAAAATGATTGGTTTTGCAGGCTACTTTGGAAATGAGTTGTACTTCTGGAAGTCCCTGAGGTGTCACTGAGAGAAGCATATAATGTCTGTGCTTCATTTTGATGATTTGCGGAAGACAGTTGATGTTAGGTATTTACATATTATGAATGCATCCTCAACTCTTTTCTGTTGCATTTCAGAAGATGTGTCAAACAGCATTAAGGAAATGTGAGTGGTTTTTATGACAATTACAATATGATGCACAAAAAAATTCTACAGTACATTAAATACATAAATGTAAGGAAAAAGACATGCTATGTGCATAAAGAAAAACAGGCAGAATCACAAAACAGAGAACAACAGCACCAAGGAATTTCAGAACTGTGCACATGTTTTCCTGTAAAAGTTTTACTGTTCATACGCTGTCAATATATATTAAAAATATATTTTAAACTTGATATTTAGTCCTGATGTCATTCACCTTTTTTGCATGTGATTTCCTGCACTAGTACCAAACAATATATATTGACATATATGTGGCTGTTATTTATTTTTAATTTTTTCATATATTAGGATCTCTTATCAATTATATAACTTTATGATGAGAGTTGCCATAATAAATGTTTGTGCTACCTATATGTCTCTACATAAACAAACATGTAAGTAGTCTGTTAACAGCACACCTTTTTACTATATTTGGTATGACTTACTGAAAAATCTTGATCTCATACTACATACCTAATCTTCATTCAATTTATAATTTACATATTTTCAAGTCTTCATCAATGAAGTTTAAACACTTACATGATTGGTAACTTTACCATATTTTGCAATTTAAAACACACATCATGCAGGTCAACTAAAACATCTGTATTAAACACTGACAGAATTATTCCTACATAGTTGTTATGCTTTAATCATTTTCTGTATGTAGAGTTGCCAGTCTACGTTCCACCACCCCCATAAAATAATTGTCATTTAACTGTTTGCCTCTTTACTGCTTTTTTTTCAATTTTATGTAATAGGAACAGTAGGGGGCATTCAGAGCTTTAGATGCTGGATATGGCTGGATATGATCCTATGATGCTAGTTAACTGCATTTTAAATGTGTAGAGTGCAGTTCAATTAATTTACAGTATACTATATTAAATCCATTAATTCATGTAATACACATTTATGCATCATGAGCTTCTCATTTACTTCTTTGTTGTGTTGTTCATTATTTCGCTTAGGTTTTTAGAAGTATTTCTATTCCTTTTGCATAGAATTTTAATAAAATAGATGAAAACTAAATACGTATTACACATTAGTTGCAACAGTTTTTAAATTTAAAACAAAATTAGTTTCTTACACTGAAAGCACACACGTTCTTAATGTGATCCTTACAAAAAAAAAAAAACACCAAAAGCAACAGGAAAAAAAGTCTGACAAGTATATTATTTGCTGTGGTGAAAATGTGTCAGGAAAAATGGCTATCCTTCTCCCCAACTCTCAGTAGAAAAAAGAAGGAAGAAAAATTACCCAGGATTTCTTATAAGCTGTTGCTTCAGCTCCACAGATCTGAGAGAAGCTCCGAGAGCTATGAGGAGCCACCTGCTTTATACAGCCTACCAGCAAATAAGCAAAAGCCTCAGAAACCTACAGACTCATAAGAACGTACAATAGGTATTAGGGAGAGGATGCCACTCTGGTGTTATTTGAGGGTGTGTGGGTGGAGATGGCTTTACATCAACATGGCATTTCTCTCATTCCATGATACGGATAATATTCTCCTGTGTAGAGTGCTAATTAGCATGGGAAAGGTGGTGCCAGCAAAGTGGTCCACCTACTAAAGCTGGTCACTGTCTAGAGTGGAACATCAGGGGATTTACAAGGTCAGAAAAACTGTGTTGTATGAGATATTAATTTCAAAGTTTAATATGATCAAGACTCCCTTAAGACACCTAAGGTCCAACATTTCTTACGAGGATTGCTCACATATTTTCCATTATAAAGTTTTTGGGCAAAATGCATAAACAGCAGGAGATCTAATGACAAGACCTTTTTTTGAGTCAATGGGGCGTAGAATGAGATGCTTATTTGCTCCAGCAATCAAACCAGAGAGACTGGACAGCACACCTAATCAAGATTGAGAATATTCTAGAAGTTTGGAAATATATATGGGATTGGGAAAAAGTAGGTTTGAATTTACATTTCTCTTTCTGGTCTTCCTGAAATATCTTTTCACTATCCCTCTCTCTGAAGTTCCTGCATAGCTTCTGGTTTTCTGTCCGTAGAGCACAAGGAATCTCTTCAAGCAAATAGTTAACATGCAATCAGTAAGTTGCTTTTTAATTTTGTTGCAGAAATAAAACAAACAAACAAAAAAACCCCAACATTCTCCTTGACAAAAGGTAACCCTACAATTCAACTGGTTTCAACCTACACGCAACAGCTGATGGGAATGAGAAACTCAGAGAAACTCTTTAGCTGCAAGTCAAACCACAGAAGGACAAGTTTTGTTTTTTGTATTTTTTCTTGCATGAGCCAGGATATTATGGGATTTCCCAGAAGACTGTCACATGGGCATATTTTATTACTTTATTTTCCTAGATTTCCTGTGCTAATACTTGATATTCGGATCATAGTTATTGTATGGATTCAAATGGCTAAGAGTATAACGTCAAATATCAAATAGATTATTCAAAGAATAGTATCTCACATTTTTTATTTTCTCGCAGTTCGCCTTCTGGTCACACTAACGTAGACACTCAGTGTGATTAATTTGTTAGATTGTACTTTGCATTTGAGGTGATATAGGGCACCCTACCTGGAGTCCATCAGCCACCCCACAAGGACATGGAAATTCTGAGCATCCTCTGTCATACCTTCAGGCCCGCACAGATGTCTCAGTTACTGCAGGGCGCCTTATAAGTCAGTGTTTGGGCAAATTAATCCTGCCTTATTTTTGATCACCTGACTAACCCTGTTGGCTCCTGTGATTACACTGACTAGGCCTCTGGGGAATAAAATGGTGCATATACAAGCAATGTAGATCTAAAATTTAGATCTGAGTCTGGAGCTGACTCCCACCTTTACATTCAAATAACTTCCTGATTCCCCTGGCACATTCAATAGCTTATTGTTACTACTCATATTTCACAGCCTGCTTCCAGTCCTCAAGCAGTTCAGCTGACTATAGATGGTTTCTAATTTTAATCGCCTTCTATCTTTCTATTTCTAAATACCAACCCTACAAATGGGCTATATAAGAACATAGAGAATGAAAACAGAAGGTATGCCATATGTTTGAAAACAGAATGCAACATATTTATCCACTTACCCACTGTAATACTCTCACCATTTTTTCCTAGTATGTATGTGCCCTTCCTGCTGCACATGCCTACATGCAGTCCATCTGGTTTGTCATTTATCTCCGCTTATCAGTTCATTTACACTCAAAATATACCAAGAATATTAATTTTATCTCAAAGTTTTTCAGGATTTTAATATCTAATAAAGTTAAAAAGACACAGAGTTTATGCAAATTTCCATCAATATATATAAGATATACACTTAGAGTATGTCCTCATATGATTTTTCAGAAACAAGCAGAAAGTTTTTTCATACTTTTTAAATCAAATATTCTTTAGGTCAGTGTCCATACAGAAGAAAAATATCTGGTATGCTTATATTGGAAGATTGTATCAGTCTTAGAGAAGAAATTACCGAAACAATGGAAAATAGATTATTTTTTTTTTAATTTGGCTATAAATTTGCCAGACCTAAAGAATATGTGCTGCTCTTTTCTCATGATATATACAAATATTTTTTATCACTTCACCTGTTCATTCACTCTGGAGTGTGATGGCCCATGATGGATGAGAATCTTCACGATGTCTACATCTCCTCTCCAAGCAGCCAAGTGAATAGGAAAATAACCTTTATTATCTGCCACGTTAGTTGATGCTTCATACTGAAGTAATTTGAGAACTATATCCCTGGAAAACAGGAAATAAATCTAAAAATTGACAGAAAGTCTATTTTGTTAAGTTTTTACCTGCACATACATATTAACAAATTTTTTGCCCTGAATAACAGAAAAAAACCCTGTATTTCAAGTGAAACTGTTCGAAAAATGAAGACCAATCATTTCTAAGGATAAAATAGATAGTATAACATAGCCAAAATGCTATTCGCTCTAATAATTCTTACTTCTTAAGAATACCCATCAACAATATTATCATCAGTTCCCTGAATCTGTTTCTGTCAATAGGATCACCTGGCCTTGCAATCAGTTTTAGAATTTGCCAGTCAAGGCCACATGCATGTCCCTCAAGATAAACCTTCCAGGCAGTAAAGGCAGAGAAGTGCTCCTATCCCCATCATGGCTGAGTTGTGGAGGCAGGGAGAAAAAAGAGTAGCTTTATGGACATGGTTCTTGCAGTAATGCCTAAAAGTAACAAGTTTTCTTCTCCTTTAAGGTATTATCTCAAAGAGTTCTTTTGGGGGAAACAGCTTAATGATGATCTAGTTAGATATATAATATCTTCTATGGAGTAACTGCTTCTATTTTCATTTTCTGCACCCACCTTCCTGCTAGCTATGAAGAAAACAAGAGACTTTTATTATTTTAATTCTTTTTATATTCCTTCCAGTATTTTCAGTGTGGCTTACGACACATTAAATGAAAGACTAGTATAAGCTGGTATACTCATCACTGATTCTTAAGCAGTTTCCTGTACTTAACTTCAAAGGTTAAACTTAAAAGTCAGTTGTGTTGTATAATCATTGGTTATCAATTCTGTCTTATATCTCCATTTGTCTTCTCATAGTTTGACACAGTCAGGACGTACTAGGTATGAAGATAATAGCATCTATGATCCAGTGTGGGCAATTCTACACGTTTCTGCTGAATATGGAAACACTGCCTCCTACTAATTTTGCTTAAAAAATTGGGGAGGGTGAGTGTGGAAGAAGGTACAAGCAGCCCATATTATGACTATAAATGAAGGCCTTGACTACAAAATAAGGCAGAAAGTAAATACCGAGGCAATTGTTCTCCTAGCCTTGACTGAACCTTATTTAATTGCCTATTGAGAAAAAAATGTGGCAAGTAAGAGTGAATATATCCAGGTCAAAAGGAACTCCCAATTGTCTCCAAAAGAAATCATAGAGATAATGGAGTCATCACATCTAATCCTTGAGGGAGACTTTAAGCTGAATTTTGTTTACTCCTGACAAGGTCAAATAACATGAAAATAACCAAGAAAGAACAGCTACACTATAGAATGACTTTTGCTACACCAAAAGTTCCAGAAAAGTGACTCTTGACACTTTTTAGTACAAATAAGGTTTGAGAGACTTCTCATGTCATAATACTTAGTCTTGCAGTAGATGGTTAATGAAGGCTAGAGATACAGTGTAGTTTGAAAAGGACACAAGTCAAAGGAAACAGAAATTTAAACATGCAGAGGAAAAAGAGCAAAAAACCCCTCCACAACTGAAATAATACATAGGTAATGATATACAGCAACCATTGGGAAAAGTCTGTTGCAAGATTCAAGCTCCAAAATAGAACCTAGGTCTCTCATCCTTCAAGAATGCCCTGACCCACCACATTTCTCTAGGGTGAGTCTTTTTTAGTGCTCTGTCAGAACTCTTCCATTTTGTAGAAATAAATTTCAGGAGGAGAAGACTGAGAGTCCTTAGCCCAGTAACATTACTGGGCTAAGTAAAATTACTTAGGAAGACTGAGATTCACATTCATGCCCCAGATACGGTTTAATTACTTATATAAAGCAGAATAGTTTCAAAAGGAAAGAGAACTATCTCAGAATAACCAAGGAGGAGAGAATTCATCACATACGATGATCAAGCAGGGATTTGAACACTGGTGTCCAACAAGCGTTCCAGCCACAAATCATTGGTTGGGTCATTAAGTCTTAAGTTCTCACTTTTCCTGAAAAACTTTGAAATCTCTCAAGTTCATCCTAATGTAAAGTGTGAAAAATTAAAACTCCAGAAGTTTTCAGAGGACAAAAAGTTCTCTTAAGTGGGAAGGCTCTCCTGCCAACAGATTGTACCCAATATTGATTTTTAATATCGAGTTTCAAATCTGAAACAGTGTAAAGCCATTTATTTGATATTTGCAATCACTAACAAAATTACAACCACCAACTATCTGTCCAGTTCTCTTGCTGATAGTGCTACCACTGTAGGATGATCAGTATGACGGCTTGGATAGCATGTCCTGAACCATCATGATTTATCATTAAATACCTCATGATGTATTTCAGCTTACTTTACTATAACAACCTATAAATATGATGTCAAGATCTGCTACTTACCCTCCTGTGAGGATAAGGGGTCATAGCAGCCGGTGGTGATTACGACCTTTTCAAAAGCAGCAGTTTTATCTGCAGCTGTACGTAAGTTCGTATCTTGAAGTTCTCTCTAACTTTAGCAGAAGTTTGGCCAATGCTGTATCTGAAAATGCTGTTTGGCTTTTGTAATTTTGGGATTTTATAGTTCATATTGCTAGGATTCTCTTTTAATCTCTGATGGACTCAGAGATAGATTCAGAAATATTTTTACTTTGCCGGGTAACTATTGATTTATAGTCAGTATTAAACATACTAAAACCAGTTTTCGCCTATTTAAAACTAGCAATCTTTGCAAGCTCAGGATTGGGCTTTTGTCAGTCAAAAATGTGCAATGGCACAAGAAACAGTGCCAATGGCACAGAAACAATCCATAAACTATAACCAAGAGAAAAGTTACTTTCTCCCTTTTTAAAAAAGGCTGAGTTTAATAGACCGTATTAGGGACTTAGACCTAATTTCTGGATGTAAAATATATTAATGGTTTATTCTGAATCTTCCTACAAGAATTGAAATTTTGGAAAATGCACAATATCTAGTTTAACAGTATTTTAACTACTTTTTTTTTTTTTTTCAGAAACAGAATATCCTATATTCACCAAAAGATTAATCTCATCTAAAGAAGATATGCAGGTTTCTAGACAATTAAAGACACATCCTAAAGTTTTAGTTTTTCCAAGAAAGAGTGCAAAAATTGTGAAATGAGTAAACTAAACATATAATTGTTATGGATTCATATGTTATCTTATGGACAGTTCAAAATCACATTAAAGTTAGTGCAAATCACTCGCAGATTCAGTTCCTTATCTCCCACAGAGGAATAACCCAAAGCCTTACGTAAGACTTTCCTTACTGAAAATCCAGACAGTGTTAACACCATCAGTTTACAAACAAGATAGGTGGACTGCATTAAGTGCGGCAGGTCTTACCTTGCTTACAGTGGGGCCCATCCCACTAGAACTTTATAAACCTCATTAAATCTTTCTTTCTTGTTCTGCCTTAGTAACAACATGCAATTGGCAGCATAATACAATGGAAGTAACACATAGCAAGGGGCAACTTGTAATAACAGAGGTAACACAGAACAAATTACAAGGGGTAATAATAAAATATGTAGCAAGTTTCCAGTTTTTTACTGACATGTCAATGACTTAAAGAGTTCAGCTGCAGTGATATGTCTGTGCAGTACCCCTCAGTGGGGATTTCACAGGCTTTACACAAGCTTGTTGAGACATGCACTTGGTAACTTGGATGGACAGCAGGGAGGGAAAAGCTACAAGGTCCCATACAAGGTAATAGCCATTTTTTTCCGCTTTCAAGTGTATAACTACTAAATATTCTTTTCATGTTACTTTTACTTTGATAATGATTAATCTATACCGTTCTTTTGTTCCACAACATTGTTTCCTTAAAAATTCAATGCACTATACATTTGTACATACACACACAAGTATACTACAAAATTTTCTGTTGTAATTTCTCACTAGCTAAAAAGCATTAGAGCCCCCACTAACAATAACAATTATAAATTCACTCAAAATCAAGGAAGAATTTGGAAGAACCAGTATAGAATCAATAAATTCTAAAGTGCTTTTCCTATTTTTTATTACTGCATGCTAATATTACTGACAGCGTCAAAAATTCTTACATTAACGTATCCCATGGGAAACAAGATGATTTTAGTAAGACAGGGTTTGTCAACTTTCTGTGAAAATCTCTGCACTATGCTACATATTTTTAAATTACACAGTTAAATGCCATTCTACGTAAAAACTAAACGAGGCACTTACTTGTGTCCATTTAAAGCTGCGTGATGTAAAGCAGTATAACCTGAACTGTCTGTGCAGTTTATATTTGGTCCTCGCCAGATGCTGCAAATAAAGCACAATTGTAAAGTTATTTTTTTGGCTTGGCAAGTACAGAAATGTCAGAAATTTGATGTATAAATAATGTAAAGATCACTGCAAAAAGCGTGATTAAACTTTAAGAGACAAACTATCTTGAAAAGAACTTAAAATGTCATGTTGATATCAATATAATTTATTCATAAAAATAATTTTAACATTCATCTTTATAGCAGTTATGAACTTCATGTAGGGCAGTCTCAAAGACTAATAACTGTTCTGTCATTTCAATTAGATCTGTTCTTCCAGTATGACTGTGGTAATTACACCAAGGTTATAATCTGATTTTGCATTACTTTTCTCACAAGTATATATTCATTGACTTTAGGTCAGTTAGTCCAGATTCATACAAACATCAGATTAGTGAAATCAAATCATATCCTCTAGAGAGATGGTTAATTTATTCTTTTTACTTGGCCTGATATTTTAGCTCCCATTTTAACTAATTATATTTTTAAATACATGACATATATATATATAAAAATTAATAAATTATGTTTCCCTTTTTTTTGTTATCTTGCTGTATTTTCCAGCACTTATTTTACAGTCAGTTTTATTACATGTCCCATGTAACCAGTTTCACAATCTATTATGTACCGTTCACAAAACAGTAGAGATTTTTTATTTCAAAGTAGAAAAATGTGACTGCTACTCTAACAAAAATAAACAAACAAATGAACCACAAACAAACAAACAAAACCCCCAAAACAAAACAACGCACCAAAGCCTAGAAATTGGACACCAGATGCGTATTGACTACCTGCAGGTTTTTTGCTAGCTGACTACATTTGAAGCTGACTGTATACTTTGTGGAAGCGATTTTCTACCTATTTTTCTTATTCTGTAACACAGTTTTCAATCATTAGTATTACAACTTCTAGGACACAAGAGTATGAGTCCTGAATTACAGTCTGTTTTCTTCAGCTTCTCATACAGTGTTAAACAGTCGTTGGCAAGTAATATTTTCCCTTCACTTCATACCTTGGAATCAAGTGCTGCAGTTTAAAGAAAATAATCTGAAGCTAATAGTAAAAAGTGTTTTTCATACTGATATTTTTCATGATCTACATCAATAAAATGAAAAATTATGATTAACATATGCTTTTTAAGAATTCTTTACTACTGAATCTAGTTTTATTATCAATGGAATACTGGTGTTGCAGACTGGTCTCTTTTCCATTGTGTGTGTTTGAATGATTAATTAGCTCATAAATTTAAACAGTTGTTTTCCCATAAGTAAGACTGCATGCATACAGAATTATTTCTGTAACACATTGTGTTCTGCAGTGTGTGTGATTCTACATAGCTGGGTACCTCACCTCTCCCTGCAATTTAATTTCTTGGAAGAACAGGACTGAAATATTCTATTGGGTGCAAAGCAGCAAAAAATTAAGTTTGTTTTTTTTTAATCTGCTCAGAAGTCTACAGATGTTCTTTTCTACAGACGGCAACTTCCAGCTATGAAAGTCACTCTAATCTTTCCAATTAAAAGAAATTCTTTTAACTTCGTGAATGACAGGTCTTCCATAATAAACAGATGTTATTTATATGGCAAAGACAGGCTGTCCTTATCTATTGGAAGGAAAGTCCTTATCTATTGATATTCTATAAACTCTTTTATACTTTTGCATAATACTTTATTAGTCATTTTCTTATTTATTTCATTCTACTTTCTTGTTTTGATTTGTACTAGCTTACAGGAGAACGAAGCAGAAAAAATGAAAGTGGTATAGAAAGTCATATTTTAAATATTAAAATAAATACATAAATGACCAGAGTATTAATATACTTGGTTTTGCTTGCTTTGGTTTACAGTTGATAGAATTTGCCTTTTGGTTGTTTTTTCAAATTGCAAGGGATCCATGAATTCATGTATTATTCATGATGTACTAGGCTTTTAAAAAAACAAAATAAAACAAAAACCAACAAGCCCACTCCCTTCCCTGCCCTCCCCTCCCTCCCCCCCACGCCCACCCCCCAAAAAAATATGCAAAGAACTAGTTCTTTCCTCCCCTAATTTTCTCCTTTAATAATCTCCCCTAATTTTCTCTTTGCTGCATTGTTATACTTCCCGACTCTGGTCTTAGGAAACATTTTTCAACTGAAACTATACTGAATTTTTATTTTTTTTTTTTGAAAACTGAAAGTTTATTAATGAGGATATAAATGCACCTATGTGAAGCTTCAGGTTGGGAGACAAAGAGAGATCGATGACTCAGAGAGATGAGACAGGATGCACAGAATAATCACTCTCAGCTCCCAAACAGTACAGAAAGACATGCTCAAAATCAGAACTTGGTTATCAAACTAAAGAACACAGGATACATGAGCAGGACTTGGCTGCAGGCATCTCCTTTCCCTTGGGCCAGTGCAGAAATTCCCTCCTAGGAGGTCTTGCATTGCTACAGTATTGCAACATTATTTTCTACAAAATGAATGAAGGTTCATTATATACACTGGTTGTTTATGCTTTAATAACGGACAACCAAATTCAAATTGGACAGTCTGCAAATAGATATTCTTACATCCTAAAACTCCCGGCTGTGGTCAACAGTTCATGTAAAGCTCTTCTCTTATAATCAGAATACACAAAGGCAAAAGTACAGTGGTATATTAGCATTGTAAAAAAAGCATCTAATTTCATAGAAAAGTGGGGTGGAGAAAAAGAAAAAGCCTAGATAGCCCTTCTTTGGCACCATAAACACATACAATATATAAGCAATTATCAAACATATTGATTTATCTGTGTACTAAAATACTTTAATAGTTACTGTGAAAGCAACACTAAGAAGAATTTGGAACAAAACAAATTACCGTTCAACCTTGAGAAAAATTTTGAAAATCTTTAGACTACCGTTAATATCAAATGTTATCAAAAACCTGTTTCTCCTATTCTTCAATGAAGCCAATAATCAAGTTTCTTAATTTTACATACATAAGTAGGTTAGGATTTTTTTCCTACATACATCAGTAAATTAGGAAAATCTATCACTTAATTAATTATAAGAAAGTAACTGAATCTAATTTTTGTGCAAAAAATCAGTTTTCAGACAATGATGAATTAAAACTCAAAGTTAAAATGTGATCAGCAATTAGTTTTTTCCATTATCACTCACCAAAGTGAAGCACAAAGAAATTGTTCTCTTATGTTACTTACACTATTGCCAAAAGCAGAAAGACCTTCTTATTACAGTTTGCTCTCACTGTGGACAAAGGATATCGACCTTTTGAACTCATGTCAAATACTAATTGGAAATACACTTGACTTTGTAAGAAAATTAACATTTTTTCTTTTTTATGAGCTGAAGATAATTACATATAAAAAACATCATTTCAAAAGTGATATGAAAATGACAGACTAAAGAAAAAGATGGTTAGTTGATTGATTTGTTATTTTGCTATGCTTTTTGCTATATGCAAAAAATAATTGTGAAGTGGCTGTTGTTATACACATATGAACACAAAAGCAAGGAAATAGAAGTTAAGTCAGCCAATCTTCATCACACAGGAACACTCCCTGTCAACAGTACAAGAACCATGCATACATGCACAGAATGTCCATGACAACTTTAAATGTTCCCATTGTGTTTCCCATCCCTACATATATTTTAATTATATTAATTCATTATTTAATTATTTTTTCATTATTATTTAATTATCCATGCTCTAATATTTATGCTTTTTATATGGTAGTTTTGCCACAGGGAAAAGAAAATATTGTGGTAAAACAATAATAAAAGTCTTTAAAAGCTGTAGAAATCTGCCCGATGACATCAGTCTGTCTGCCCATTGGTTTCACTTAAACCTTATCTGACAACTGACTGGTAACTCTCTTTGGAATTTATTTCTTCTCTGAAAAGAAGCATCAAGAAAGAGGACAACACTTGTCTGGATGGAATCAGTTCCTCCAGAGGAGATGGACAGAGCATGGTGTTTATGCCTGCATGTTTTAGGGTGTAAACCCTATTGAAGGCTGAGAGAGGCTTAGCATGTGCCTAGTTCTTACCCCTCCCACTCTTCTTCCCACCTTCATTCCCAGGTCTTCAATATCTTTGGAAGCTCTTCCTAGAGACCCCCTGGCTCTTCAGGACTATAGAAGCAGTGAATCTCATCTTGCAGGTTAGTTCTAATAGGTTAGGAAATCCTAAGCTGCATCCTGCTCCTATTGGTATTAGCGGCAAACACAAAGCAGCTCAGACAAATCTAGTTTCCTAATTGTTGCTGTGTTCCATAGAATAAATATGTATTACAGGAATTTGTGCTGTTCTGAGCCAAAATCTTCCAAAATTTCCATGTTTATTGTTGTTAACCTGACAGGAACCCATTGCATAAAGTTATTAGAGCACATAACCAGGTTCCTATATTCATTAGTGCTCTGCCTACATTCGTACACATTTTCAGTCATGTAAATTGAGCTTATACAAAATATATGGAAAATTTTACAGAGCATTTTTGAAAATGCAAACTTTTACACAATAATATGTATCATCAGTTATTCAGACACAAAATAATAATGTTACTTATTGTGAACAAGAGCAAAATAGCTCCCATTCTCTATTTTATGCACCAATAAATCAAATTGACAACCATGTTGCTCTAACCTGTAAAAATTAATGTTACTTATCAAATATAGAAGTGATTCATTTTACTAACTGTGGTATTTTTTTCTTTCTACAAAGTCCTCTGATGGAATCCAGTGTTACATACTATATCCTCTAAAAAGAATTTATGTCTTTTTCATGTATGGCTTTACCTATTATTTACACTACTTCACTGAATTTGAGATACATTTTCAAATTACTTCAAGGAAAGTAATTTCAAATATTTGCCTTTAGTGACAGTGGAAAAAAACCTTTTTAGAAAGTCACATTTTAAAACACAATAAATAATTAATAAATAATAAGGTACTCAAAAGTTGGACATGGAAAAACAACATAAAGAAATGCATTCTTTCTGAGCAAGTGCAGCTATATGTCTTAAATTGACAAAAATAGATGATGTCTTAAGTAAGGCTATGAGATCTTTTCCATATTAAAACAGCTGTTGCACGCAGCAACTGAGAGTTAAAAACTCAAAATTAAAATAATCATAATAAAAAAGAATATTTTTTCTTTAAATTTAAAAAGGAGTAGGGCAGAGGAATTATCCATTCAATTAAAAGTAACTATATTTAAAGCTTATTGTATATATAATTCCAACTGTTCACTTAAATAAGTGCTTTTGTTGTATCAGTGTGAAATGTGACTCAAAAACATTTCATTTTTGAATGTGTGGAATGTTCTTATCTTGTTTTGATTCCTGCTGTTTAGTTGTCTCAGTATAAATAATACAACAAAATTTGTGGTCCACCAATTCACATGATTAAGTATGTTATTCAAGTTCAGGATCTAAAGCAGTTTATTCCACTTGTTTTCTTTAACCTTGATTTGTTCACAGTCTTGGCCATAAATAGTTTAAGTCTGGAAAACTGGGAAACTTCACTGAATTGTGATTTTATTCCCATGTTGATTCTGTTCAATTGGTAACTGATTTCTATTTAATATGAGATATTGAATATAGAAAATATTATGAGTTTGATTATATATTATACAACATTTACTTACCACTATACTTAGGGTGGCTCCTATACAAGTAGGTCTCAAGTCTATACAGTGGTCTGATAATGAGGTAGAGTTATGTACAATAAACTACTTCCTCCTTCAACAGCTTATGCAAAATTTTATCTATCTCATTGAGAAACTGTGAGTCCACATATCTAGGGACTGTTACCTTGAAGTATCCTAATAGCTGAATCTCATGAATGAATTTCATTGCAAGTATGCACTGCCTGTGATTAAAACAGAAAAGATGACAACCATAAGCTGTTGTTCCTCTTTATAGGTGTATGATAAAGTTAATCCAACAAACCTTATTTCAGCAAAAGGCCAGGGTTTTACAAGATTGTTACCTGTACAAGATCTACAGGTGTGACCTTCATTCCATAAGTCTAAGATTTATCATGGAACATGAAATTACTATTGGAATGGAGTGCAGACAATAATTAAAGGTAGACCCAGCCTCCACCTTTCTTTGGCAGTGAAGATTTCCAGAAGTAAAGAAAATTCTCCCCTGCAGCATATGTGTAAATGCAAAGATTCTGCCCAGATGTCTACATTCCCTTCCTATCAAGGAATTATGTACTTCAACTTCAAAACTTGAAGAACAAGTTGGGATAAGCTAAGAAAGGAGCATATAGAGAGCCATTTGATTCTTTATTAGGGAGATATAGTAGACATCCATAAAAATATTACTCGGATGCCTTTCTGTGATTCTATGTCTCTCTGAAAGGCAGAGAAGGGTTTCTTCATCCCAGCTGTTGTAGAAGCCTCCAGCATACATATAACCCCTTTTGAATGTTAACTGGGAACAGAAATGTGAAGACAAATTAGAAAAAAAAGAGTCATTCGGTCCCTTCTAGCCTATCTAAGGCATGAGCATCAAAAGCTACTTAATAATGCCCAATGTCACAGAACATTTCCGCTGTATCTGTTGTGACTGAATTCAGAATTTGGTTTTACTTTTGAAATCCCGTCTAAGGAATGATATGTGCAGTAACTGTAATATTCATAAAGATGGATATCAAGCAGTACAAAAAGAGAAAAAATTCATCATCTCACAACATTATGAATTTAGCACTACTGTTATGTTTATCTTCTGTGGATCATGCTTCTTTCCTCCATGAAAAGGTACAATAGTTGGTTAGGAAAAGATCTTTTTCCAAATATACAAACAGCAGGATCAGCACCTAAAGTGTATGGAAGTTAAAAGGGTAATTTAAAAAAGCATGTAAAACAAAGGTATTGTGTCTAACAATGTAAGACTCAAAGCCCAGTATTCTACCTGTAATCACTGTTATTCAAATTTTGTGAAATATCACTGCTAAATGAACACTGATAGATTGAACAATACATCTGCCCAGACTAAAATTTGGAGTAGGGTGGCAGCAGTAAAAAGTATACAAATAACCTTAATGCCAAATAGATAATCTAGGGTACTTGCCCATTACCATTCTTGCTGGTCCTAACTATATTTCTGATTGGAGAAGTATGAGGCTAGTACAGTCATTAATCCAAACTGCCATCCACACAGTCTACAGTGGAAAGAACTAAAAGGCCGATTATAAATGATAGAAGTTCAGTCTGTGGCTAAGGAAAGGCAGAATCCCAGACACAGAGACACAAATGTCTTGAATATCCAGAATACCCTTAGCCATGATGAGTCTCACAGAGTCAATGTGGCCTTATCCCTTGAATAACCTTATGACAACAGAAGAATAGCAATTGGAGGAAATAGAAAAGGTCTTATAAAAGCATATTTTTATAGAGTTAGGACTTAAGAAGCAACTCTAAAGAAACTTCTGAGGTTAGAAATTATAGAACCTGTATATGAGGACATTGTGATTGTGAAGTACCCAAAACCAGGCTAAAACAGTACTGAGAAAGATAGAAACTATACAAAATTTCATACATGTGAGTGTTAGGTTATGTGATAAACCGCTCCTATGTACATCCACAAATGGTCAGAAAGAGACAACACCAGGTGAGAGAACTGAGTAATACCCTGGCCCAGCTGCTCGCAAGCTCATCACAGAAGAGCCATCAGTACATTAAAGGCCCATTGCTACAAGGCCAGCCGAGCACAGCAGCACAACAGCAGGCAGGAATCCAACTATGGACACAGAAAAAGGGCACCGTGTTGGGGCCCCTTCCAGGGCTGTCCTGCAAGAGTCTCCACCCCATTGTCCAGGTGTGACACTCATCAAGAAGAGGAAATGATGGAGCACATTTCCAACTGAAAGAGGTTCCTGTCTAGGGGCATGGGACACATGGGATTGAGCAAGACTTCTTATGGGATGTTTAGTGGAGGAATGAAAGGCAGGGAAAAGGATGGATTCAGGTGATTTGAGGAGGAACAAGTGTGAGAAAATAGAGGGATGGGGGAAAAAAAAGGGACAATCACATGTATATACTTGACTCTACAGTATAATTGTCTGGCTGTGCCCTGCATTAAATCTCATTAAACTCCATTTCTGTTTCCCTGGGTGAGGGACTCTATTCTGTATTCTGTGTCTGTGTGTGTATATGAGGTTCCAACTGCCAGCAACGGGGTCAGATGATGGGTTAGTGAGCCCATGTGTTTGTGTTGCCATAAAGTGGAGCAAATGAGAGTCTGGGTACCTGAACTGGAGTGGGACCAAGGGTCAGAGAGCCTGTGTGCCTGCAGAGCCTGCAATTGTAGAGAGTGTGAGCATGCAAGAGTGTGTGCTTGCTAGTGAAGATCAGGCATGACAAGTCAGCAAGGAGATGAATTAGCCTGGAATCCAGTTGTGTGTCTACATGTCTCTGAGGTTGAGACAATGCAAGGAGCTGGCTGTCACATGAGACCAGGCTGAAAGTTAAATTTTACAGACCAAAAGATGAGCGGCAGGCTTCTGTAGAAGCCACAAAAAGTATTTTTGGTTGTTTTTTTTTTTGCCAACTTTGAACATCTGTATTAAAAATACTACAGAAATAAGCAGTCTTATATAGCAGACTTAGGACACTGGGAGTTGTGTTCTAGGAGTGCAGATTAGACAGTCTGTGCATGTGTAAGTACATGCAAATCTAGATACATTCAGTTTGGGAAAAAGTCTACCTAGAAAAAAGTGTTGAGGATAACTCAGTCTCTCCAGTTAAGTACTATGTATAGTAAAAACTAAATAAACTAAACCTGAACAAAAGTCATGTGAACTAGTTTAACTGAACTAGAACTCAGCTTACTTGAAGTTGGAATCAATTTCATTTGAAGGTGTATAATTTTATTCTGATAGAATTAACAGTTATAGCAATTTAAATGTTATAAAAATCAGGTAATATGTAAAAACATAAAGGAGAAACACTTTGACTTCTTGATGATGTCATGCAAAGGAACATGCAATAAATTAGTCATGCTTTATTAAAAGAAGGTCATATATATAAGGTCACTTTGCATTTGACCTTCATCTAACCAACTTGGCTTCATCATTCTTTATGGACTACTCATCTGGAAGTACACTAGCTGGGTAAACTGCATAATACTGTGGCTATATTCAGAAAGCAGTATGTTCCTGACTGATACTGGTTAGTTTTGCCTTATCCTTGCAGTCAAGACCAATTTGCCTGGAGTGACTAAAAGAGAGAGAGCTTTCATCAGTTATGACAGCAGGGTTCCTCTGTATTCCAGTTGTCTATAGGGACAAACTGGGATTTTGCTTAGTTCATAGTGAACCTTAGTAACTCCAGCTTGTCCATGATGAGTCAGACAGACCCTTGGATCCACCTCAGAGTTCTGTCCTTGAGAATCCAGTCATCCTGATAGGAAAAAATGTTAACTCTTATTTGGCATCATCCTGCACAAGAACACTGTGCAAACAGCTACTAATAAAATTATGAGAATACTCAGTCCAAAACCAGATCAGCAGACAGTATCTCTAATAAGTAAAATCATTCACATTTAAGTAATGTGAACCATGTTTTAAAACTGCTGTAAATGATATCTCCAGGTATGATCTTATGTGATCTGAGCAATCTGAAGGGGTGCCGTATGGCTAATGCCAAAGATCAGTGCATCAAACTAACTGTTCCTATGGAGGGCAACTCCACACCCTGTGTATCATGAGTTTGGGTTCCCTTCATATATGAGGTAGATGGCTTCTACACATTTATTATGAATCACACCTATAGGCTTTGCATAAGATCTATATATCGATCAAGATCAACCAGGAACAGGGCTCCACAGTATTGGATAAAATTAGGCCACACAACAGAGAAAGAAAAACAATCAGATATACATGACTATATCTTTTTTCACTATGTACATAATACTAATATATATATGTATATACACATATTCAACTCCTCTTATAAATAAATGTTGGGTTCTTTCAACTCTTCCCAGACAACAGATACTTAGTGAAATTATATAAACAATCATTATTTTTCTGTAAGCACAGCAATGAAAGTGGATCTTCTGAAGGGTTTTGCAAGCCCTTGCATACCACATGATTGTAAGATTCACTTACATGGATATTCCTATGAACACTGAATTATAGTATATATCATCGGTATTTTGTTTGGAAGAACAGAACACATTCTCAGACAGCAGATAGACCACTCCGATTTCCTCTTTTGTAAAAATCAGATGACACTAAAATCCAAGAAAACACTAATATTTCTCATCTCAGAAACAAAATAAATCAAATTCCCATTTCTCTTTCTCTCAAGAATACAGATATGGTGACATTTTTCTAGGAGAGAATTCCTTTAGCTATTCTTCTTCTTAATGCAACTGACCTTGAACCTTTAGTAAGAAAAGTTATAGAGGTTTTTCCCAGAATGTATTTTTGGAGGTCCAACATAGTATTCCCATTCATCATAAATTCATCACGTTTGCAATTTTAAACACAATCTTATCATGGACAGGCAAAGTCAATATTTATTATAAAAGGAGATTTAAAAATGTCTAAATGATTAATTATGCATCCTGGAACACTTACTGACACTTGTTTAAGTGGAATAAAAATTCCTGAAGCTCTGGCACTGGAAGCAGCTCTGGGAAGAGTGACAATATATATCACAAATTCTTGAAATATGGATGCTGTTAGAATTATGACCTCATTCCAGAATTTAAGATTGTTCGTCCTAGAAATCAACCTGAGATGAGATTCTTTGTTACAGCTCTAGGACAGACAGAACAGAACTTGCTAACTATAGAGGTTGCAATTCAGCTAGTTAAATACCTTTTTCTTCCTAATGCGGGTTTCCTCAAATGTAGAGTAATTCCATCAGACACCAGCAAAACAAACGTCAGAAAAAATACATGATTCCATTTCCTTTTGATTCTTGAAGGCCATCCCACACCTCATACTCAGTTTATGCTGAAATTTGCAAAAGAGGTTCAGAAATCAACCTACAGTAGAGTCTCAATTCCGGCATCAATGAAATCAATCACTAGCTATTTTGGCATGAGAACATAACAGACGTAAGTGTCTCACATCTCGTGTTTATGCTCACATGGTATTACATCAATTATCCCATATTTTATTTCCCATATTTATTTCCCATATTCTCAGTCCAAAGCTTCCATATGTTCATCTCATAACAGCAGCAACATTGTCCAACCCTTTTGGACAACCTACCATAAACTTAACCTAAACTCAGAATAGTGAAAAAGTGCAGCTCCAGCAACTAACTTCCAAAATATGAATCCTGAGATATTAAGGCTCCTGAAATCTATCAATGACATATAACATACTTACAACATATAGGCAATACTTGTGCTTTCTAGTAGAATACTTCCTCAATTACTCAGACTCCATAGACCTAAGCAGACAATGAGCAGGGCGAGAATATCAGAAGAATGTCGGTACATTTTTGCAAGATACAAGGTAATTGAAAGGAACCTTGATAAAAATGAATTCAAAATAGTACTATAAACCCTTCTTAACCATAACATAAAATATTAAACAATTTGAGTCTGTTCTCTGGAGTAACATAGTTTCAAAACAGAGGTCTTTGCTAGAATGCTAGCATTAAGTATCTGCTCCATCAAAGTGCTAACACTCATTCTTTCCAATAGCATTATATTAACATTGTTAACAAGAACATAACCTAGGAAAGATGAAGATAGATATGACAAATATATGATAGAAATTATAGTTACTGCACAGAAAAAAAATTAGCACCTGTTCAGATTACATCAATATTTCTTTTCTTTACTTCTTTTAACTGGATTAACACAAATAAATAAGAAACTTGATTAGTGTGAAATTAGCTATTGCAATAAGTAAAACTGAGCAAAACCAATCCACTGATCACATTTTCTCAGAGGCTTAAACATTGCATTATAGAACGGTGGCTATATCAGACCTACTGCATAACCTAAAATGCAATCTTTGCCACATCCAATCTTTAAAACATAGAGCTATTATAAGGTGACATGTGTAAATGTTGTTGGCATAGTTCAGAAAAACTGGGTAAGAAAAATATTGGATGAAGCTGTGTTCTCCAATACAAAAACTACTAAACCAGGAAATGTTATTAGCTAAGGACAGTTTGAGCATAAATCCTCTATCCTATGCTTAAGGTAATCAGCAACATGTCCTGTCTGAAATAAATATTATCAAAGCAGAAGTGTGCTACTGAGCATACATTTCGTTTGCTGTGCTTTGCCAACAGAGGTCAGAATTACCTCAGGAGCATCCAAAGCATTAGTATGATCATGACTGGAATTACTTTATCAGCACAAAATTACTTTCACAAAGACAAATAACATACTTTAAGTAGAGAGGTTAACTTTCACAATTTTACATATTACAAAGGTCTTCCAAAGCTTTTGGGTATGTAACCAGAATATCACCACTTAAAATTTCATGAATGTCATTACTGAAATAATTACAAAGGTCATATCTATCACATCACTAACAAAATATTTGGTAAGAAGTACTAGTAATCACTTGGATCACTCAGAAAAAATAAATTCATCCAACATGAACAAAATCATTTATGACACATAGCTTAGAAGGCAAAATGTAATTACAGTAAAAATATTCACTAAATCTGCAGTCTATTTGTGTCTGAATTCCCTATTCAAATACATTAGGAGTTATTGTTTTCTATTCCATTTAAAAGCCCTATCAAATATAGAAATGAAATCCAAGACTAAGAATTTTAAATGACACAGAAGCTTCTACTATAAAGGAAGATCTGGCTGATGTTTGATGCTTCAAACAGCTTAAAAAACCCAAAAAACCTCATTTATGTCTAGATGTATCTAAAATGAACACTATGTTTCTTAATTCTACAAAACCAAGTAAATACTAACAAAGAAACTAAACATTCTTTGTACCTCAAATAATTCTACTGGGGCATGTTTTCTAGAAAATGAAGCAGCCATCTACTCTTAAGTATTGCAAGTGTACTGTTCAATTGCAGCCCCATGGATCAGGAACTTTTCAGCAATCTTAAAATAAAAATGTTAAATTTGGGGAAAAATATTTCAAGAATGTTAACTGAATAATCTTGTCATCTTTCTGCTCCTTAAAATAGAACTGATAGGATAATCCACAAAATCTGTTTTGGCAGATATCTTTATGTAAAATATATTATAAGACTTAACCATTACAGGAATAATATAATGTTCTTTCTGAACTTCCTCTTTAGTAAAAGATATCTGGAGAACCCAAATTTGGGTGCGAATATTCTTCCCAATACCACAGACTTTGAGAAACATCAGAGAAGCGATCCCAGTTCTACAATAAGATGCCGTGCAAAATTATTCATGCCAGCTCTCTCTCCCTGTAATCTACTATTAGCACCATGGTACATGCAGGGCTCATGATTTGTTGAGCTGTGTTTAATGCTAATAGTGGGCCTAGCTCTTTATATAATACAGAAATAAAAGAACCATCCCAGACTAAATATCTTAGGTACTAACCTAAACTTAACATGTAAGGATATACTGGACTACAACATAAAAAGGAAGTGATACAAAAAAAAAAAAAAAAGCACTTGTGAGATGGCAGATTCCATCTTGTTTTCCTTTATTATATGTATAAACCATAGTTATTTTGTTGGTTTACATTAAAGGTCATTAAAGTTAAATTTGCAGAGAGGAAAGGATCCTTGTTTGTGAAATCTCTAGAAAGGTACAGACTTTTAGAGAATGATGGAGATGGAAAGCCTGTGACATACATATGGGCTAGGTTCTCTGGAAGCTACTTACTAGCAGCTGTTAAAAGAATCCAGACCCAAAACCCCCTCAAACACAGGCCCCTATTGAATTTACCTTATACTGTATTTATTTTAAATTTCAATTATCTTAACTATTGGAAAGAAAGATCTTTTTCTACGTCTCATTTTAAGGGCACTTTCAAAAAGTAGATTTGATTGTAGGTTCAATCTTGACAGTATAATTATTCTGTTAAATGAAGAAATAATCATTTCACCAGAGGGTGCACAATCTGATTTGGAGTAGTAACGAGGGGGACTTTTTCCTCCAAGTGCTGTAGCCTGACCAAAAAAATACTTGTAATACTTGGAATCTTATGCAAAAACATATATATATATATATCCTCCTAGTGGAATTAAATTTAAAAAGTGGCTGAGGCTTCACCCAGGAAAGTATTGAGTTAAACCAAGACTTTGTTTGGTAAGCTTTCCTGAATAGCTGCATACCCAGCACACAGCAAGAACTACAGAAAAAGTGATTCATTCCTTAAATTGCCCTGCTCATGTAAGGCTTGACTATTTGCTGGTTCGTGGCTGGTCTGCCTTGGTCCCACTACCCAGGCAAAGAACCTGATATAGGTGTGTCTGACACAGCTTAAGTTAGTGCAATTTCAGGAACATTTCTTTCCCAGAGGAGAGGCAGGAGGGTAGTAAAGGGTAAACATAGTCATTAGAATATCCATCTCTTCTGGATTTTCCAGAAGCTACCTGAAAAAAGTGCAAACTGATGTGAAAGAACTTGGTATCTTAAAAGGCATGAAAGCTCATCCCAGATTTATATGAAATACCTGCACTGATAATGCACTTATGATTCGAAAACAGATTGTATCAAAGCAGTACTCCTTTAATATTGGTAACTCAGACACTGAACTAATTGGGGTGCATTACTAGCATAAAGAATTGCCAGCCATGATCAAAATAATTCCATACAGACTTTGATCATGCCAGTTCGGAGTAGTCTGAATGCAAAAAGAACCTGCAAACATTTTCAATAGAAGAGTAATCAAACAAAGCTGAAAGGTTAATTTCTCCTTGGGCACAGAGACAGAATACTAGGATGCAGCTTATGATTGTAGAAATTTTAAAATTATACCAAATCTACAGCAAACAAGAACAGAAACAAAACTTTTGACCTTTTTGTAGAACATAAAACTTTAACAGTTCAATAGCTGATGAAGGAATAGATTCTCATTACAGTGAAATACAAATTTTAGCCTGGTTGATCATAGAGTTCTGCCACATAGGAGACAAAAAATTAGTAACAAATCCAGGGCATGAAATCATTTCAGAATGTCTTTGGAGGCTTGTTTAAACGGCAAGATGAATTTTACAACTTCAGTTTTGTAGCCACCATGGTTACAAAATTCTTCACCTAACGGTGAACATTGGATGGTCTCTTTATGTTTGCAAACAGAAACTGTTTTTCTGATAGGCTTTCATATACCCCCCAGTCACTCTGAACAATCTAAAATCCATAAGAAATTTTCCAGACAATTAAAATGTACTTGGAAATGTACAATGTACTTGTCATCCGTGCAACAGAGATACAATTCTTCTAGTCCTCATTGTCCATTTTGATTTACAAAATGGTAGTGGGAAACCTGGGATCTAGAATTTCTATATACAGTTGAGATTGAAGTATAGTCTGGATCATTAGAACTATCTGGCTCTGCTTAGCTCCCAGAAGTTACGTCATGGCCTGTATGCAGGCTAGGACTCTCCATTATGCCAGACTCTGAATGTCATGTCAGTTCATTGTCACTTCCAGTTGGAACCATCTAGGAAGTGGGCTGCACCAGCAATAGTAAATCAAATATGTTTGGAAGTATTTTCTGGCATTGAGGTCATACTGGCATAGAATGCTCCACACCTAAATTACTCAAACCTTCCAAACATGACAGTTGCATCCAGACTGTCTATCAGACTCTAGGCTCATACTAATTCTTCAGCTGTGCCTGGTAGCTCATTCCTTGGGAGAATGCCACATGGCACGTTCCAGTACCCAGAAATGTTCCCTGTCATGTTAAAGTTATATGTGGCCTCACATTCCTGTCATAGGTTTGGCAGAAGCCTGTCTCCCAATAACAGCACTTTTCAGCTTAGAAGATGCAAGAGCAATACTGTCTGGGTTTGGATCCAGATAGATCTGATGAGCATCTGTCCACAGTTCATGCTTGTGCTTTATGCCTTTGATCCTCCCAGCAGTGGGCATAGAATGGAGGAGGGAGGAGTGGTAAACTGACCCCACCGCCTTTTTTAGCCCTTTCCTGACTCCAAGATAGAGGGTAAGGGGAAGAAAACTTATACACAAACAATATACTGTTGCTGGTAAGTCAACTTCTTATCTTCTCCTCCTTCACATGCACACTCATATTGATGGAAATTCCTAGCAGTGCATCCATAATTGCAGTTTACCTGCAAGGTAGTCTAGCAGTCTCATTCTGGTATCAAGCTAAGAAAGGAGTCTACCACGGACTCAGAGTGACCTTATTGCAGAAAGGATTGTTAATGGCTACAGTGGCATGAATATCCTCAGCTTCTTAGGAGAAATAATACTTACACACACAAAAATCCCAAAAACAGTCTTTAGAAAATGGTTCAGGAAAGATAAGGTAGGCATAGACCTGAAAAATTGATTCTTGAAAAATACCCAAATTTATATTCTATAGAGGAACAGGAGCTCTTGGAAAAAACTCCCATCCAAATTGTATGGGAGGAATTCAGAAGTGACTGGGTAGGAAAAAAGTCTAACTCCCACCAGCAGCAAATGAGTTGAAATTAAGGACAGCAAAGGCTTTACTAAACTGACAGATTTATCATTTCTACTTTCCCAGTCATTACAAATCAAGGAGAAAGAAGCCTTCTTAGGGGAGAGGAACCTAGTTAAACACTGGAAATTTGGCCTACTTATCAGAGATAGTATTTCCTGTAATTAATTAGATGGTCTCTCCAGAAGGGAGAACAAGTCTGTATCTTGTGAGAACAGGTCAAGGATGAAAGTGAGAGCTGTATATTCACACCCATGATGAAAGAGGTCCTGGAACTAGGCACTTCTGCAGTGCCAGCCTGTAATACTGTGTCTGAGAATCCCTGGAAGAAGCGGAAATGAAAAGAAAGTATACATCAGGGAATTTAATCAGAGAAGGAATCAATGGCAGAGATTCCAAAGCCTGACTACAGTTGAAGCAGGGCAGGGTACACTTTCTATTGATCTCTGAGACAAAAAGATCCACTTCTGGAAGGTTCAGGTCATAAGATTAAATTTTAGAATGTTGTCCTAAATCAACCACTCACAGTTCACAAGCCTAAAATAGGTCAAATTGTCTGATACTGTATTCAGAGCTTCTAGGAATTCATAAGGCAAATATTACACTGGATGTACCAATCTGAAAGATTAACCAGCTCCCAATACAGGAGATAGAATTTCAGATCTTGTTTATGTATCACATTGTGGCAGTTCCACGTGGAAGCTCCTGTATCTTTTGATTTGGCAAAGAAATATTTGGCATATACTTTGCACAGGATATTTGTATAGACATGAGTCTACCATGAATACTAGGGAGTCTTTGCTGCAAAGCTTAGTGGCATATCTAGGGAAGGAGAGAGACTCAGGCAGAGATTTGGAATAAAACAGCATCCTTTTATAGCCACTGAATGGGGCATGCCACCATTATGGAAAACTTAAATCTTGCAGGAAAAATTATGGTCTAAATAGTCTTAAAGTGCTTTTCGGGGCCACAAGCAACCAAAGATCAAGTTTATAATGTCTATGGATTCTGACAGGAAAGGTCATTAGATGACACCAGGTAGTTCAGCACAACCGGACAGAAATTTGAAGAGCTGTTGGAAACTTTCGCCTTTTTGAAATTATGAGGAATGTAATTTTTAGGAACTTTTATAAGATTTCTGCATTGCCAGTCCGGTAAACTCTACTCAATAGGGTAGAGGAGATGCACACAAAAACTTATTACCTGTTCAAGAGAGCTACCTTTCCACATTAATCATCATAGTGAAGATAAAAAGACACTCCAGTCAACCTGAGAATGGGAAACTGTCACTGAGGACACTTGGAGTCATGAAGAGTCCAAACTGCAGGATTCTATAGTGGAATTGATCATAATCAATTTTAAGTAAAAGATATTTTCCACAGATAAATCCCACTATGAAAAAAAGGATCTTACAAACCAAGAGATACAAACCACTCCTGTTGCTATAAACATAAAAGAGTATTGTATTTTATCATTTGAACTCTTCTTGAAGTTCAAAGTGGATCTTTGTTTTTTTTCAAACTTGAAAGTAGCTGATTTACTATTGGTTTCCTATGCAAGAAAACGGGACTGATTTCTTGGCCACTTTTACCCAAAGGGGAAAGAAAATGGGAATGGCTCTGTACAATAATGGGTCTGGGGGGAGACACATAAGTGGATGTTTTAACCAATGCCAGTGATGTCCAGTACAAAGATATACAACAAAGTGCAGTCTCCCTATTCTAAACACAACTTTGATGAACTCGAAGTGAATTATACTATTATTTCTCCCTGTTTCGGGGGGGGGGGGGGGGGGGGGGGGGGGGGGGGAAGAAGTATGATAGCCTCTTAGTATGTTAGACATATAGCAGTATTTTATGCTTCAAACATTGTTGGCAGCTTGACTGTTCACAGAACCACAAGGGAATCCTATTCTGCAGTGAGCTTCCTCATGGAGCCAAACCACCAGCAAAGTTTGTAGCACAGGACAGCAGAGAGCAGTATTTTCCCGGAAAGGTGAGACAGAACCCTGACCACATGCACTAAAGAGCAACATTACAGAGAGATGAGCTTTCCTTGATATGGCATTTTCCTTCCTCTGATACTATTTAGATTGTGAGCTTTGTAATTAATGACAGTTATCATTTATACAATCTAGGGGACCATCTAGTTAATATTATAATTCCCTGAAAAACTCCAATGTTAACATTTTTGGCATCAATATCTAGAAACTGGAAGTACTTGTACCTCTTTTTTTGCACACAGATGAGTGCTGTGACAACACCATCAGGCTTGTCATTAAGAATGACTATGGGAAGTCCAGGATTCTTACTGCTTTTCTCCAGTATCCTCTACATGCTGCAACAACTCAGAATATCTGATAAGAGAAGATGAGATCACTGCCCTGACCACCATGCACACTGAAAATATGTTCCTAAAGACTCCTGATTTCTTCTTCCCAGGCTGTGAAGAGTTCACAAAAGTGGTGTCACTATCTGGTTCCAGTGAAAGGGATCTGGCAGAGAAAAAGGGTGGAAGCTTTTACAGTTCTTTTCTCTTCTGATGACTTGAACCCCTAATAAGTACATAATGGTACAAACTAAAACACCTATAAGAAACCTCAATGCAATTAATGCTGTGTATTAGAAATAAACTAAATACAACACAACAAAAAGGAAGAAAGAAATCAGATGTTCAAATGTTTTGAACTGAGCTCCTACTAGTTCAATCCTATAACTAAAAGTATTAAAAGAACATGAAGACTTGCTAGCTGGCTGCATCATCTTCTTTACACGTGGTGGACATAACGAATTACAGACACTGCTGGTGAAAGAGTTCTGATTTCAGCTGCATGGTCTTATGTGCGCAGAAGTCAAGCATGGAGCAAAATTTAGGAAGAACAATATTTTTGAGTGCTTAAGGGATGAGACAATGGAATAGAAGTTAAGCCCTCATAGATGGGATTGGATGTTGTCTGTGTAAGGAGAATAGAGAAAGAAAAAGGATGCTAATAAGAAAAGAATAATGATTCAAAAGAAGAGAAGGTAAAGAAGAGAAAAAAAATCGCACAGGTCCTAATCAGTTACATAGAGTAACTGGTCAACTGTACAACTACAAATAATAATAACTAAAGTTAATTATAGTATATAAAAGTCATATTCTTTTGTTACCTTTTGTTTACACTTACTACTGATGTGGTTTACTGTGAGTTAAAAGAAGCATATGGTTGTGAACTTAGATGCTAACCCATGGATTTCAAATGAAATATAAAAGAAGAAAAATAATCCATATACATGCAATCCACAGTCAGAAACTACGTATCTCTTGGCACACTGTATAACGTAACCTTATTTAAAATTGAAATAATTTTAAATATAGTTATTGCTATAAGCAAAGACAGACATCTACAAACACAGGATAAAATAATCTTCTAAATGCTACATACTGTGGAGGGTTTTGTAAATAAGAAGTACAGGCATATAGTATGATTATTCACTTCTTCTCAAGGCCATTTCCCTTCTTTGGAAAACATTTCCATACTCAGATATTGAGCTACATCAAGTAGAATTCATATTTGTAACATATCTGAGGAAAAAAGTTTCATATTCTCCAGAAGAAAATATGTGGATGTTATCCTTATAAAGGTGCCATTTAAAATCTTACTACGCTGAACTCCAACTAAGCTTTGAATGAATAAGATATACAAAAGTCAACAGAGTTATTGTACAAATCATCACCAATATTTCAGCATTGTAAAGACAGCAATATAAAATTATTTTTACTACAACATTTGGTACTATCCTATCAAACATAAGTCATGCATAAAGTATTTTGAAGTTGAATGAGCGAAGCTGCTTTGTCAATAATTCAGGCAATACAAGAACAGTAATTCCCCATGTATCAGTGCTTCCAACAGCACTTGGTTCTATTTTTATTGGTTCTACTGTTATTTCTTTTTTCCTGTAGTTAAGGTGAAAACATAAAATGAGGGTAAATTCTAGTTGTGTAATTCATAAATAAAATGGTGAGGTTTTTTTTCCTGATAATTATTTTTATGTGAAAAGATAAAGTTTCTTGAAATAAAGCCATCTTTTCAGGACAAAAGAAATTAAAAGAAGAAGACTTTACAAATTTAAGCCCAAACCATTAGCATAATTACTTCCCAATTGTTACTGAGAGAAAAAAATTTGTTTGACTTCCAAAATGAAGGACTGGACTATCTTTCATAAGAGTAGAGACTGAGACTGCTGGGACTCTTTAGGCTGGAGAAGGCTTAGGGAGGTCATATCAATAAGTATCTGATGGGAGGGTGTAAAGAAGACAAAGCCAGACTGCTCAATGGAACACAGTGACAGGACAAGAGGCAATAGGTACAAACTTCAACACATGAAATTCCATCTGAAAATAAGAAAACTCTTTTTTACTGTAAGGGTGGTGGAACACTAAAGTGGGAAGCCCCAAGAGGTTGTGGAGTCTCCATCCCTGCAGATACTCAAAATCTCACTGGGCACAGCTCTGGGCAACCTGTTCTAGCTGACCACTGCAGATGATGTCCAAAGCTGCCTTCCAACATTGACTGTTCTGTGATTCTATAAAAGAATTTTACATGAAGATGTATTTTATACTTTTTTTATTACTAAGACATCCACCTCTTGTTGTCATGTATAAAAGTACACATAATAGAAAAAGCATCTGTAAGCTTTGTTCTCCAAATCCAGAGAATTCACATTCTCATCTTCAACTATACTGAACTTCATCTAAAAAACTAGACACTAGTAAGCAGATTACATCAAGATTAACTCTCATATTATAAAGATGGAGTGAATATGCCCAGTCCTTTGAAACCATGGAGGTTTTTCCCCTTCTAACACATGTAAGGCAGATGCACATGTCCCATCCTACATTCACTTTCTATGAAACTTCGAGCTAGGATACATGATGCATTAGTAACATCTAGGCTGTTTTGGCTGTCCTAGAGAGAAATATGGGAGATATATTGAATTGCATTCAGTACTGCCATAAAGTTCTCCCATTAATCACTGGGACAAGTATTATGAGACTGGTCAAAAACCAGTCAAATGACTTGTACCAAAAGTGAGACCAGAATACATGACACTATCTAAGCAAACCTGCAAACATGTTTATTTCATTTCTCCTGAAAAAGCATGAGCATCAAAAGACCTTGACAGTTGTAGAAATTGTTGCCAGAAAAGACAGAATGGTCACGGTCAGAAAGCACATTTTGGAAATAACATGCACAGAATGTAACTGTGAAGACTCATAGAATATATGAAATGGACCTTTGGAATCATCTGATTCAACCACTTTCTCTGAGATGGGAAACCTTCAAAGTTGGAGCTAATTTTGAGGTTGGGTCAATTTTCTTGGGAAACTGTGCAGTCAAGTTTTAAATATCTTCAGTAATGGAGATTTCACTGACTCTTCTGCAAATCTTTTCCAGTGCTTGATTACCCTCACTGTGATTTTTATCCCTAATACATAATCATAATGTTCTTTGTTGCAGTTTGTATCTGTCCCCTTCTTTCCTTTGCTGTACACACCTGAGAAAGCCTTGCTCTTCTCAGCACCAAATGAAGTTGTTGAGGACACTGTAATGAGATCATGTTTAGTCATCAGACTGAAGAAACAGTCTTCTTCAGACTGAAGAAACAGCTCTTTCAACTTCTTGTATGTCAGTGGTCCAGCCTCCTAATGATCTTGGTGTCTCTCTGCTGGATTTGCTTCAGTTTGCCCGTGTCTTCTATTGTGGAGTCCAAAACAGTACAACTCTCTGAACAGTAGTGAATACACACTTCCCTTGACTTGTTAGCCATGTTGGCCTTCTCTGCTGTGATGGCACACTGCTGACTCATGTTGTCATCACAGATGGCAGTCAGGTTAGCCAAGTACAATCTAGTCTTGGTAAACCCATGCTAATTCCTTCATTCACCCTCTTGTCCTTCACATTCTTGAACATGGTCTCCTGAAGAAAATGCAGATACACTGATGGGGCTGAAGATATTAAAAAAACTGAAGATTATTTATGAAAGGAATAATCATTTTACATTCTTCATTCTATAGATGGTTTAATAGAAGTCCATGATTACAATGAATTGCTTTCAAATTGTGATCTTACATCCTTATTGATAGACCGAAGCCTAGATATCATCCTTTTATTTTTATGCAAAATTTTTATTTTTCCAGATTTCTTCTAAAAAGAAGGGCATACCAAATTGTAAGCAAATATTATCTGGCTGAAGGCTGAAAGGCTTCTACGTTCTGTGCTTTGTATTCCAGTTCCCATGACCTGAAATTATTTTTCATTCATTTTAAAGTGGAGTTTTGCTATTTCTTAAGGCCTAGAATTATGAAAAGGACAGCATATATGAGATAGGTAATACATAGATTTTAGATATCTGTCTTCCCAGGATGAATCCTGAGTTAAATTCCTATGTCACCCACACATAACATTGCATTGCCAGAATTAGGCACCTCAGCTCACACTGCAGCAGAGAATAATCTAAAATGAGAATACTTAGTGCGCAGTTCCTTAAAACTAGTCAAGAAGAAACATTGAAGACCTGCACGTTTCTGAAAATCCGTCATGTTTCAAGGATGAGGCATCTGAAGACTAAAGAAAAATGTCCTCCATTTATGACCTATAGTTCAGAGGGCCTTTCATGAATCGAAGCAGCCATCTTCTCTTCCCAAAGAATTGAGAAAAGCTGATTTCTTTTTTTTTGAAGGTGCTCAGTGATGGTGGCAAATCCTTAAAAAGGGAGATTAGAGACACACCTGGGAAAGAAATATCCTAGCCTTCAGTCCCTTAACTAGTGAATGGCTCTATATTTTATCTTTGGATAATTCTAGATAAAATACAGAAACAATCATAAGAATAGTAAATTGGCTTACACTGGCTTTGCAATAGAACATTTCAACCATAAAGAAGAGAAAGGATTTTCTCTCAGTAACTATGACTAGTCTTTATGAGGAGGTCTACATTGAATCTCTGAATGTAAGCTAATATCCTGCAGAAGATGCTGCAAATGGCTTACGTTTTTAATGACAACTAGTTTGATTAAAATCAGTAAAACAAAAATAACAAATACATAATTTATGGAAAAATATCTGTTAAAAAAATTATCTGTGGAGTCACACCAAAAGAAAATTATAAAATCTCAATTTTGCCTGTAGTAGCTGTTAGAAGTTATTCCCAAAATGCACTGTACTTTCATGATTGACTTGTTTCCTGGATTTAAGACTGAGAGATTACTACATACCAGAGAGGATGAAATAAATACGATCCGAAATGCTTCCAGACCCAAGTAACAACTAATTCCAGGTTCTACTACTGCTAACCCTCCTTGCAGGAAGCAGGAAAGGATGCACATCTCTCAGAGCCAGCTCAAAAGGGAAGAGAGGAGAACAGTCAAGTGCTCTAGAATACTTCAGCATGAGGGTGCTTGCTTACCAAGTGAGGAGAAAAATCAAATGGAGGTAAACTTCATTTATTTGTGTAGATTTTATCTGGAAAAAGAGCAGTAGGCATCTCTCAGAAGGAAAGAATATTAAGAGAAGATTAAGATTATGCTATGAGAACATATGAGAGAAAACTGGGGAAAAGTGTCAGAGCTGTATTAATTTACAAATCTAAGGACTGAGACATTTGTCTTATGGGATTAAAGGGTTAAAGCAACAGATATTCTCATTGCTGTCAGCCTGGTCTGTCAGAGTTCAAATTTACCAATTATCCTGAAGCCAGCTGTCCCTACTATTCCATTCTAAATTTAATAGTCTTGGGAAAATGTTATCTTTCTAAATTAAAACAATTTGCAAACAACAGGATAAACCACTGCCAAGTAAGATATCCACTTAGCCACACACGTGCACACTCTCACTAAACACTCTCTCTCTGCATTTACTATCTCACACTGTACACTGGTTCCTGAAATGCATCTATAGTTAATACATTTAAGTATTTTTATCCTTCCCACCTTTATTCCATTCCTCCTACTTTATTTCTCCTCACTATAAATCAATTTTAATAGAAGCTTCCATTTTCCAGATGCTTATGCATATACTTAGTTCTATGACTTTGGATGCCTACAGAAATAAGGAATTTGTTCAGGTTTAACTGAATTCTTGCTTTCTCAGTTTATCTTGAATTCTGCAATTGCCAATCAACTAATAGATTGGTAATGCTGTGCTCATAAATTAATGGATAGTCCTACCTTTTTCTCCTTAAAACTGACTTAAATTGAAGGTCACTTGAAAACTCTGCCATTAAAAATGTGGGTTTAGGACAAAGGATCCAGATAAATAGAGAATAATTTGATAATAAAACTTGGTATGATATATTAATAATGCAAACTAGAAAAAAAGATTAATAATTATTATCCTTATAGGAACTACTCGAATTATATTACGATGTATTCCTAAATAAAAATATTTGAAGAGTTGATCTATTTATAAAAGAGACATTAATAATCATTTCAAACTGTCTTCTGAGTTTTGCTCAATTTTAAGCCTGACAAAGAATGAGAGCTTTGCTTTACTTGACCATAACTGCCACAAAATCACTTTAGAAGGTAACCTATGTGCATAGAAGATTTTGGAGGGATAAGCAATGCTAGATCTGTTTAAATTAAGTCTTAATGTATTTGATTAATCTGATATCAGTATGACATTTCGCTGACATTACTCGTCATTTCTAATTCACTGTCTATTACGCTTTCCATGAATTTTCAATCCTGCACTTCACTAAACATATTCATAAACACCTGAATAGGAAATAATCTAATACACCTGAAATGGAATAATGTAATACAAAACTAATACCTGATGCACCCATTCCAACTGTTTACATACAATACTCAGATATTAACACGATGCTCTCAAGATGTGCTGAAGATGCTGTTGTCTTCAATAGCCTTGGTAATGTACTGAAAGTGAAATTTAAATCTTCTGAGTTTCATAGAAGCATTTCAGATCTCAGATTCAGCCTCAAACACCACCACCTGACAGTGGTGGTAACTTCATTGCAAATTGCATCTTCAGTGTGGAAAGAAGGGGAGGATAGTTGTCACAGATCCAGTATAAAACATAAGGATCCAAATGTGGGCACCTAGATATCAAGCGTAAGTTATAAATAAACAAGTCAGGTGCTTCCTATAGTCGCTTTCACTATAGTGAAAGTCAGACTATCATTAGGTTTGATACAGTTTCTGAAAAGAAAATGGCAAACCTGTAGAAGCAGGGCATAATTTTACTGAAGTGAAAGTAGTACAGATTAGATCAGCAGTCCACTATCGTGAGAAAATTTTCACGCATCTGAGGATCTGCCTTAACCTTAAATTATTCAAGAATTTATTGAAAAGATGTCACAGCTTATTGCTAGTGATAATATGCTAGTCTTCATACACCATTTAAGTTAAAAAATGTCCATTATTTGAGATTTCAAGAATAAATCCTGGGGTATCATGCCTGATCAGGTACATAAGTAACAGATTTTGCCCCAACTACCTGCAGGAGCTTCCAAATATGAATTCTTCTGAGTGTTTCAACACATAATGAACTAGGCACCAGAATGTCTCCCAGGCACCAAATATATAAGTGACATCAAAGAAGAGAAAAACAAATACCAATATGCAACAACTCCTACTGGGGAGTTTGAGAGGAAGACTGAAAGTAGACAATGTAAAGTTGAAAGGAACTTAATACCCAAACGTAGACATCTGAAGAACTTTAGACAGACTCTAAAAAGACAAGAATCCCTTGCCCATACTAAAAGATGCAAAAACAAAACACAGTTCTGGCACACCTTTCTTTTGTAGCCTTGAGGAAAAATTGAGATAAAATGTTGGGGGTTCTTCTATTACTTCTGTTTGGCTGCATTTTTGTATTGTAAATTCTTTGGGACTAGAAGTATTCTTACCATATGTTACTAGAGAGTTTAGGTACCCTGAACTTTCTTAAGATCTCTCAATTCTTCTGATAGTATAAACAGAACTATCTGTATAGAGTGGTTATCTAAAGTATCTGATAACTTCTGCATGCTCATTATTCTTTAGATAATCTGTCCTTATAATTTTATTTGTATTCTTATAAATATTCTTGAATTATCAAATTGTTTTATTGAGCTCAAACCATTCCTGCAGATTATCAAGGTTCTGCTACAGTCTAATCCTGTCCTATAAAATATTTTGCAATCATTTCCAGTTCTTCAGCATCTGTCAATTTGACTAATGTAGTTTTGGTTTCTTCCTCCAAAATGAAAAGACTCAGCAGAATTAAACTTTGGCATGTCCCCAAGTGACAACTTATTTCCAGACACTGAACAAAGGACACAAACAGGTTGGAGGAACACGACAGCTTTCATACCAGACTTTTTTGAGACTGGCCTGGGAGTCAGCCACATTTAAATGCATCTTCCTCTTTGTTTTACTCTTAGAGTAACCCTCTAGTTACTAACTTTAAAATTTGGTAGAATAAACTATCATTTATATGCTCTATTTTTAGTCTCTTATCTTGTAAAACTTTAATCCATTACATCCTTCATATTCAAGATAATGCAATAGGGGTTTTTCCATAATTAAGGTTTTAAGATTCAGAGTATGATTTTGTTTACTTAAATCCAATTATAATTGAAATAAAAATGTTGCATATTTTGTATTCTTTTCATTATATAATTTTATAATTCTACTTTAAAATTGAACTGAATTTTTCATAAATTATGATTCATGAATCATTAGTGCTTTCTGTCCAGGTTCTAGATAATTAATGATTTTTTTCTTCATATTAAAAATAAAATGATAGTAAAATATTACATGAGACTTACAGAAAGCAATATTTATCGTCATATTTTCCCTTTTTGAATACTATAAACCATACTGTGTGATGACTTCAGTTCTTCATAATTTTCTTTAAAAAAGAATTCTCAGATGTGGAGTACATTTTCAAGCTCATGTCCTTAATAAAATAAAACATCCAGCCTATATAACAAAAAAGTACTTAAGTATCATGAATTCTGAAAGTTGTATTTTGTGGTTTTTTTGAGAAAATTTACAAGGTCTTCTCCCATTACTTATCAGTCAAATACTTTGAGAATGTATCTTTTATACTCAAGACTGATTTATAAAGGTGTTTAACGTACTGGCATTCTGAACCTAGTTCTCCACTTGGAACATGTCACCAGTATAGCAGTAGTACTGCATGCATATATGTTGGATGTGAGAAAAATAGTGCTTTTACTGGCACAAAGGACTTCTCCCATTCACTCTCCAGAGCAACCACTTAAAGCAATAAAATTAACTTCATTTACTGAGGGATTTATTCTTCCTTTGAGATATATATACACACGTATATAAATAAATGTCCTTTCTTACCCCTTCAACCAGCAGTTTTTTAAGCCACAAATTTTCATGCACTTTCATGCATGATTTTTTGAAAAGTCTCTTAAATCTTAATATTATTTTAGGATTTTTCAAATATTTTCATACTACTTGACTACAGTATTCCCTTCATTCTACTATAATAATCAGATTGTCTTTTATAAACATTAAGTTCCTTGAGCGTACTATTCATGCATTAATGCATTCTACAAATCTGCTCATCCTAGCATGCAGAATTAAATAAATCATGGTCTCCTGTACAAACCATGCTAAAAAGTTACTGCCCATCAGTAAAAAACAAATCCAGTAATGTTCTTTCTCTAGAAAGTACCCTAGCAACACGGTCTTTTCTTAAGCCTTACCTTCACTCCCTACTGTAAAATCACATTTAACTTTGCTTGTGACTACAACTGCTTTATTTGAATTGGAAATTCATATGTCAGAGATCTACCTCAGACTAAAGAGTTCTAAGAAAGGAGATCTAGAGTAATAGGAGAAAATAGGGGATTAGAAGAAAATAGCTGATTAAATATACTGGAAGCATCAGCCTCCAGGGTAAGACCAAGAGCTGTGAAAGGACACAAAGGCGCACAAGATATTTGGAATAAAGACTGAAGCTAAGAAGACAGTTGAACTGATTAAAAGAGTTGAACTTCCATTAAGTGAGAAGAAACATTTGTTAGACACTCTGCTAGAACACATTTTCCTAAACTGAATCCCATGATAACTAAGCAACTGTCAGCAATAGTTTTGACAAAATAGTAATGCATATGACCACAAGCTATTCCAACGAAGCATTCCATCGAAGCACATAGAGTTCTGTGCAGCACATCGTAAAGTGCCATCTCTGTTATTAACCCACAGGGGGTTCATTTAGTAAGTGGCTTGCAAGCTTGATCAGGCCTAAAAGATCACTTCTTTGGCCCTAAATACTCCAGTTCTTAGCCCCGTGAGCTGTTACCATGCAGCTGGTCAGCTGTGATGCAAAAATTGCACGTCTAATGCACGTGACCGTTGATATCACAAACATAATGGAATTTCTAATTTATCAGGGCTTTTTTACCAAAAAAAGGGAAATAACATAGATACAATTATGTCAAAGTATTATAGAAGTCACACTGAAAAGTCAAGAAATAGCACAAATAAGACTTTATGATCTTAATTCAATTCCTGCTTATGTATGCATAATCTTTAATTCGATGATCTATTAAACACATGCTTTTTTTTCCTCAGTAAACCTGCCTCAGCCTGTCTATGTAACCTACTCTAAAGGTAGGTCATGTTTCTGTATCAAAAGAACCTGTTGAATGTAAAGTTAAACAGAGAGGGGGATATATTCTGAATGAACTAGAGGACTGCAAGGGGAAGAAGAAATTCGTATGCAGGGTAGTGCAATGCTGCCCTAGAGATGTGGGCTTTTTCTACCACAGAGAGTGTTTTGACAGTAGGAAAGTCTCTTAAATCCAACTCTGCAAGAATGACCTTAAGCATGAAACTTTCAGGATGCCCAACTTCATATCCTGACTTTTGACTGTAAAAGCACTGTTGGCAGTTGCCCTGGTAGTCAGAGGAAATTGTGTTTTGCACTTTTAAATGGTATGTGATGACAAATATTCTGCAAAATCAGAAATCAGGTTTTAGGTGTTCTGAACTATGCATCTAAAATTACCCAATAAAGTCGACCTTAATGTCTCAGGGCTTCACAGATCCATTTGTAAAATGGAGTAATAATAGCCTGTCATGAAACAAGGTTGTTTTGAAAATAAATGCATTACGTTTGCAAAACTCTACTGAGAAGCATGTGAGGAAATTAATTCTCTTTGTAGAAACATCTGCATAATGTGCACTAAAGGCATAAGACCACACTAACAATGAGGAAATAAAATACTAAATAGGAACTCAGGGGGAGCCATCCATCTTGTATGATGAAAGGGGAGCGAATTTTATCTGAAGAATACCATGCAAAAATGTACAACGTTCAGTGGAACACACAACATGCTGTCAACATACAGTCCACATGCCACAGTTCATGGGCAAGCTATCTGCAGACAAACATGGGTACAGAGACACAGGAACTCTTTGCGTAGAGCCAGTTTGGATCTAATAGCACTTCTTAGCAGCTATTAGATGTTAATAATGCTTCCAAAGCAGCAAAGTTCTCGAAGAAATGTAGTCACATTTGCATGCTGCTGAATCTGAGGTAAGAATTCCTCCTAGACCTAAGCTTGCTCTGTGTATGTTTAGGCTGGGTGTCATTCCTCTATGTATGTGAATCTAAGCAGAGTCATATATAGATACTTAGCTGGCTCTGTTGACCCCGACACAGATAATGTCTTCCACAGATAATACAGGTGAGTGTTACTTCACCATGCTTCCCAGTGCTTCTGTGTTCGAGACCCTAAATGTGCCCTCTCCACTGCTATGGCTCTGTGCCTAGACTTAAGATCTTTCAGGAGGAGTGAGGCTTAGGAAGTGTAGTGCAGAAGTACATGACCTTGATCTTTGCAAGGCAGCTTTTTTACCCATTACATGAATTACTTCTTTCTCAAGACAGTCACAAAATGACTGTAAAGAACTTCCCTTCCATATCTTCTCTTCATATCTCTTCTAAATAGAATATGCTCATCTGCACTTATGTTTTAACGAACAATATAATCTCCCCAGATGTTATAAATCACTAAATTAGCTAGTCACTGTACTTTTTCACATTTTTTTATTTTCTATGCAAATCATTACTTTAATTATCTTATTCTCATGCTTATTCCAAAGCAGCTCCATTATAAACCTGAAGCACTTGAGCGTTAAATTCTTTTGTTTACAATGTATTAAAAAGAAAGGCATTTCTGAACATGTGACACCCATCCAGCACAATCTAGTAATATCACCAAAGTCAATCAAATGTTAGTGAATCTAAAACTTTTCTCTCTTTACTGCCAGTAATCCCCAGTCACACTTTTTTTTCTTTTCACTTTTAGCTGTCATCTAAATTATCTCTGAAAGTATATCAGATATTCTCATCTTAAGCTCTTTTCTCCAATGTCTGAAGTACTTCATGTTCCTATCAGGTATTTCTCCACAGGCTTTTATTCCTTCATAACCTTAAGTATCATCACTCAAATACTCCAGCAATTCTTTAAGATATTTGCTATCCTTATTATGGTAAATCTCAGTTCACAGAAAAGAGTACACAACACAAGCAAATTTCCATATTCTAAGTGAAATATATCTCTCTATTTCACTCCTTCCCATTTTAATTATGGATGGGATGATGAGTGACTTGTCCTGTTTTAGTCTAATGATGCTTGTCATTGGCTCATCCTCAGGAAGGAACACCATTTTTTTTTCTAAACAAAGACATTAACTTCTCTCTGTTCAGACTAATTCTTTTTGTCACTATATCCTTCCATCTAACTATTTCCACCTCAATAGGCAACAATTCCTGATTTTTGTTCTTGTATTTTTTTGTTTCAGGTGATTCTATTTATGAAACTGGTAGAGAGTTCGAAAAAGAGTAAGGCAGAGAGAGATGTGGATGGAGAGAGAGGGGAGAGAGAGATGGGGGGAGGAGAGAGGTAGAGAGAGAGAGAGGTGCATGGAAAGATAGATTATTGGAGAGAGAGGCAGAGAGAGGGAACAGGGAAGGGAGAGACAGGTGCACAGAGCAAGAGGGATACGGGGGAAAGGGAGACAAAGAAAAGGAGATACTTAAGAGAGACCTCTGTGCTCTAAATTGACATATTTCAGTAATGCAATATTTTAATGAGCATATTTTTCCTCAAAAAGTTCAGATAGAAGTCATATATGAAGAGAAATTAATTCAGCAGATAAAAATTATTGTACAAATATAGAACTTCACCATGGACAAGAATGGACTGATGATACCCATCTGAAAAGGGAACAGTTTTAAATCTTGTTCAGTGCTTAAACAAATCAAACCTACAACTGATACATGCACAATTGTGTAGTTCTTGCTAAGCCTATAAAAATATAGTCACAACACTTGGAGAAGTTCAGCGTTCTGGACTTTGAAGTCCATGCCACAGAGAAAACTGCAAGTCCACTTCAAGCAGTGCTAGTATTTCTGATGCTACCATCAAAACTAATGCATTTCTTACTCATCAAAAAAAGTCATCACACAAAAATAATGGAGTTGAGAAGTGTAGTTTATAAAGAATTCAACATAGTACAAACAGAACAATCCCTTACTTTGCAACTTATTGCCTTTATAATCCAGTAAAATGTTTGACTCCTACTTTTTGAGTTTTTGGTAATTCCACTTTTCTATGTGAAACTTAAATTAAGATAATTTTTGTTTGTTTGTTTCTACTTGTTTAAAAAAGAAAGAACAGAATGTGAAACTCAAGACTGTTGGATTATGATGGGAAGATTAAAGTCCCCCTTTACCATTATTCTGTTCTCTGAGCAAGTGTCCTGACCAATAATGCTTGTAAGTTTTGTTTTTAAGTCTTTTTGAAAGTATTTCAATATGTTTATATAACTATATATAATATTTGGACCAGGGAAAAAGTGTGTGTTGGGTAAATCAGTGGGTAGAGAACACTTGGGATAATGACAGACCAGAGACTTGAACCTGAGTATCTACATCAGAGGTTAGTTATATGATTTTCAGTTTAATTACTGTTTTGAATTCTCTTACACTCCATGTCATTTCTATGCTGAGAAACATATATCACAAGTATCATACAAACTAGTACAGTTCAAGGGAAAAAGCTGGTGTTTCTTCATTAAAGCTGGCTTTAGGAAAAAAAAAAAAAGATAAAAAGAAATCTTTATCCACTTTAAATTTACTACCTGTTTCAGTAGGATTAGCTGCTCTTCATGGCTATCTCACACATCCATGCACACCTACAGATATACAGACAGACATCTCTACCTTCTTGAAAAAAGATAGTGGTGGAGGGAAAAGGACATGTACCTTCAAAGTCATCATATCGTTTGAGTCATGTGTGCACAAATGGGGGCAGTTAACACTCAGTTACACGGTATCATTAATATGTTCAGTGTCTAGTTAGAGAATACATTGCTGTTAGCCAAAATACATTTTGTTCACTTGGAATGTGAATTAAAGTTTAAGTGTGCAAGTCTTAGCTGTTAAGCTAAAGATAAATGATCACAGCTTAAGCCTGAGAATCAAAGAGATGCATGGCAAACTTCTCTTTGGATACAGTAATTGCTACTCGGAGCATATATTCTTACTGACAACAAAAAATTGAACAAAAATTTTGTTCAAAAATCAAACAATCACTTCAATATGATGGAAAAAAAAATCAGATACTGTATAACATACTTCAGCACAGCAACATACCAAATTAAGAGACAGATTACGTTTCAAGTGAGGTTAGTCAGGACATCATTTCCATTTCTCACAAATTTTAAGGTGGGTTACAAATCAGTAATCTTAGTCCAATGTGTTTGTTTACTGTTTTTTCAGCATTTTCAAATCTAGTTAAATCTCTTTGCATGATTCCCATCAAAACTAAACTGAAAAAAAATTTAGAAATAAAATAATTCTTCATAAATTAACCAAGAGTGTTTTAAATACCAACTTTAAATGAAAAACAAAGATTTTATTAATTTGTATTACTGTGAAGTTCTGCATGCTTAGATGTACAATAATGAGCCCTAATAGAGTTGTAAAGGGAAAGAGATTTGTCATCAAAACTATAGTGCATCTGCCTGTGATGATCTGAATGTTAGGCATGTGACTAAAGTTGCATATATTTAGAAGAATGCACTGAGTGGTGCTAACACACAGGACAGCCCCCTTCACTGCTCTGATAAATCTGCACTCATTGAAATAGTTCCTGACAACCCCCTGTGTGAGCATCAATCCAACTGCTTTGAAAGCATCTGGTTTTTAGCCACAGTGACAATAAAGCAATTCTTTCCAGAGTTTCATATGCTTTATAGGAGACTCAAATGATGCCCAATAAGTGTGGTAGTGCAATAATCTGAAATTAATCTGGTATATAGATTGCTTTCTATGGAGCTGAGAAAGGAAATCCCCAAAGACCCCAAAATAACTGAAGATATTTTTCAGGATTATAATGAATTGTCAGTTTTACAAAAGGTTCATTCTTTCCAGGAAGATCTCAGCTGTATTCTGGATTTTTCCAACAATCTCAGAAGACTGTAACAATGCATGCTGCATGACTGTTGCTGAAAGTACTGACAATGCTACAACATCTCACAAGTCAAGTGAAACTTGGACAGAGATGTGTTCTATGAGCTGACCTTCTGGAATAATTGTTCTTAATTCCTCTTTAGAGTTCATTTGGAATTTACCCAGAAATAGTGACATCTTGCATCATTTTAGAAAGTCATATTTTCAGAGGACATTTGAGTAATGAGCTACTATGAATTGAAGACTAGCCAAAGTAGTATACTTCCTTCCAAAGAGGTCTAGACACTCTGGCTCCATCCTTTAAACAGTAATCCTGAGGCCTGCTGTCTCATTCTCTCCTGAGTTTTTTTTTTACCCCAAGAACACATTTAAACAGGAATACCACTACCTTCCTTCTGGGTTTTTTTTAGAGCTGGTGGTTTTGGTTTTGGCATTTTCCCAAGTAGCTAGGCAGATCCATTCACATATGCTACAGGTCTGTTGGGCAAAGACCAGACAACATCCAACCACTCCTTTTTTGTCACTCTTTAAATAAATTTATTTGCCACTTCTTAGTTTTCATCAGTCCTTGAGGAAGGTTCTGAAAGTGGATCTCTTCCTCTCTCTCCAGGAAGTTATCATTCCCCACTTCCCAAATCAATCCTGTATCCCTGGTCTTACCACTTTTGCCCAGCACTGTGTCTGTTCTTTCAAGTTTCCCAATGAATTTTGACCTGATTATGTTGTACTTTCCCATGCCATTGTCAAATTTAGTGCCTTCTGCATTCTCCAAAAGCATTAACTTAGATCTTAATTTTTTTCATACTAGACTCCCTGGCCTTGGGGCAAGTATCTGCAGCAAGGTCATCTTTTACAAGGTTGGTATAAGGAACTTCAGGATTCTTCATTTCCTAACTTTTTCTCTCTTTTTCAAGCTGGGTGTCACAGTGGGAGAAAGGAAGGGGAGGAAAACAGTTATCCTGGGAAAAGGAGGGATGATGAGGAGAAAAAATTCTATGAGAACAGTACTTGGCTACTGAGGAAAGGGAAAGAAAGCTCTGATTGTCTCTTACAACTGTCATAATTAGCTGGTTTATTCCCTGGAGGTTGTCTACTGAAGTAGGCCACCTAACAGAGAGGATGTTGGCTGTTTAAAAGGCAAGATCATTTGCTTTTCTGAGTCTGTGTCCTGTTGCAACGAGGTGAACTTTAAAGCAAGAGGAGGACAAGCAAATGTTGCAACTGTTCATTTAATGGCAAAAACTATTGTTGTGGTTTAACCCCAGCCAGCAACTAGGACCACACAGCCATTCACTCACTCCTGCCTTACCCCTGACCTCCAGTAGGGTAGGGAGAAGCCAGAGAAAAAGGAGGGAAAAAACTCATGGGTCGAGAGAAAGACAGTTTAACAGAACAGTAAAAGAAGAGGAAAATACTACTACTAATAATAATAATGGTAAAATATACAAAATGAATTGATGCAATACAATTGCTCTCACCACCCGATGATCTTGCCCAGCCCACCCTGAGCAGCAATCCTGGATTTCTGCCCCCATAGGAAGCAAATTAACTCTATCCCAGCTGAAACCAGGAGAACTATTTATGCATTGGAAACACATTACAAGATTTCTGTTGCTGTTACTCCTTTTCTGACATTTATACCTGTATAACTCTTACAACACAGTTTTGAAGCACTTAAACAATTCCTGTGGCAAGAATATCTTGTCATAACTGCTGGTAAGGGCCTAAGTCTCGGAGTTCTGGTATATCCTCAAGTTTGATCAAAAGAGTAAAGAGACCATATGATTAAAGTCATCTCCAAGCATGTTTTGAAAACTGACAACAAAAAAAATGTATTTTTCATTATACACCCCTCAGCAACAGAAAAACTGTTTGAGTATCTATCATTGTTAAAACAGTCACATCACAAACTGGCTCAATTTTATTTAGTCGTAAGATGAGTATCTAGTATTTTGTGTGAAACAGTATTAAAAATTTCAACAACATAAAACTTATTCCTAAACACTAACTGAAGAAATCACTGGCCTACATGCAGCCACGCAGCCATCTTCACAAACTATTTACAATTGAAGTTTCATTTTCCTTGCCTGACCTTTGCTGTTTCAGGCAATACAATGGAAATCCTGTCCAAATGCATATCATTACTTTGCCAGAAATTAAAAAGAAAAAAAAAAGAAGAAAAAAATAAGAAATATACTCCAGCACCCCTAATCCCACATCATTTTTAAAAGGATATGGGATTCACATTGGGAGTTTTAGTTTTGGTAAATTAATAGACGCATCTCCAAATTCAGTATTTTCTGTTCACCATCACACAAGTAGTCTATATCTACATTCTCAAAAGAAACACATTTTTCTATTGAAAAAATATATATCTTTCTGTGGAAATATATATAGAAATATATACAGAAAAGTGCATTAAAAATTGTTGAGGTGGTAAAGGCAAGGATTAAAGTGCTGGTGCTAAGTCATCCCACTTACGCATATCTATTAGCCTTAATAATTACATGATTCCATATTATTTTTCCCTGATCTTGGAGCAGTTGAACACCTATACCCTATAATGAGGATGACTGAATAAGAACTCTTTTCTATTTGAAAATCAAAGCTATTAAAAGGTGTGTTGGTATTTACTAAATCAAGTATTTACCAAAACAAGTTAAGAACAGGAACAGCAGTTTAATGCTGCACCACAGAACTATCCATTGTACTCCAGAAACAAACCTCTGAACATCTGAACAGATCTTTATACATTTGAACATATAAAATGCTACTTAATTTATAGAGAATGTTCTTCACATAATACTTCATGAAGATGTGAAACCCTCGCTGTGAGATGCTATGAATGCTAAAAATTTGCATTGCTTCAAAGATGAATTGAACAAATGCGTGGAAGAAAAATCCACTGGAGCTATTAAATACAAAGACAATACATCTGACTCAGAAAGCTGCTGTAAATCGTTGAAAGCTGTGAGAGTACGCTGGAGGAAGTATTACTCACTACATGCTTGCTTTGCTATTATACTCTTCTGAGACCAGCCTCTTAACTCCCAGTAACTACTAGAGAAGAGTACTTGGCTAGATGGACCTTCATTCTGACCAAGAAGAGCCATTTCTGGTTTTACACTAGCTATATTAATAATGTGAAAAATGAGCTCTTTGTATTCACCATTTAGAAACATGAAGTTAGTGGATACATCTCACCATAATCTAACTGTGCTTCAGTTAGCATTTGTGAACTGCAGATATTAACACTCTTAGGCAGTCACAGAAGTACTGTGACAGTAAACTCATTAATGTTGAGAAGCAGTCAGATACTATAGTGACAAACACCACTGAAAAGCCCAAGAGAAAAATTAATCATTCTTTTTCTAGAGAAGAGTTTGAATTGTGCGCAGTAAATAAAGCTCAGGGCTAAACATTGAATAGTAAGGATAAAAAATATTGAATAACTGCTTGTTCAGTGAGCACTGTCTGTCCTGGACAGCAACCAAGGTAAGGACTTTGTGAAAGAAAAGACTACAGGATTGTGTCATTAAAAAATATATAATGCCTATATTCAGGGAGCTAAATAAAAACTCCACCAGCAACCTTATTTTACTATTAATAAAAAAGCAAACTAAAACTCCTGAAATTTCACCATGTGGTGTCACCTTGGCAAAACTTTACTGGATGCTTTAGGATCTTTATATCCATCACAACAATCTCTCTCATTTAAACTAATGGAATGACTGATTGCGCTTTATTAACCTCTATTTTAGCACTAAAAGAAAATGAGACAGTTTGCAAATGCATTTCACAATTTTTTTTTTATAGCAAGGAAATATGGAAATTTCCTTTGAATGAAAACTATATTTCAGTGGATATACATTCTTTCTTTATTCTGCTGAATGTAATCCCTTTTTCCCTGTTCCTTGTATCTTGTCTCCTAAACTTACTTCTTCCTCTGTTCACCAGCGCTAACCTCCATGGTCAACCAGTCTCAGTTCTTATTCCCAGTCTCAATTTTTATAGCTATTTCCTTTACCAACCATTTCTAGAATTCCAGCCTTTTCAGATTTTTATATACAGCTTGCTTGCCAAAACACTCCAAATACCCATATTCAAGTCTCTCTTCCTCCACCTGTCTTATATCCGCATCTCACCTAGAACACATACAGAGCCATTCTTTTAGAGGTCTCATTTTCTGCTTATGTCATGACTCCTGTCTTTATGAAATCAACTTACATAGTCTACATGAAAGTAAAAATAGAGGGGATAGATTTAACTCTAGTGACAGGAAAACAACAGATTTGTAACATATACATATACTATATACCTTATGCTTTATTTCTACATTTAGTACATTTGGTTCACTGAAATGTTACTTGTGCACATTATGTGAGAGGGTCCCTGGCAGATCATTAGACCACTTGGTTATGCAAGATGCTGCTCTGCAATAAATGTGCACAAAACAGGAAGAAGAGTGATTGCAAAATACTTAAGAGCATAATCTGACAAATTAGCTATACAGATGACAAGGAGGATATGGAAGTGGATAAATAATTACTTGAGAAAATTGAAAACTAAAAATAAGTGTAAATTATGTTTTTTAGGAAACTATACCAATGACTTAACTGAGATTCTAGGGTCAAACTGCTAATATTGATGCGTTGGGGGGTATAAACTGCAAAAATTACCTAGACACACAGATTCAGTACTCATATTTAGTGGCATTTAAAAATAGGAAACAACGACCCTGGCAACTCAGCAAGTAAGAATGAAAGACATTAAATTCATGGCCAACTCTCAGAAATAACAGTAACGAACACACTAGAAACTTACATCACAAAGGTTTGAAATGTGCAGATGGGAAATATCTATTCCAGAAGATATTACCGAATCTATTTTATAAAACTCTTTTCACTTTTACTTTTTCTAAAAGGCGTCTAGTTCCTGGACGCTTCTCATACTGTGACAATATGAATACTTTACAACTTAAACTATTTCAGCACTCGTCTAGGTTATGAAGGGTTAGGAAAAAAATCCACACACCAATCACACAATTCTTACAGGAGAAAGAAGTTACTAATCTGTAAACTCAAAGACTAAATGTGTTATTTTGTAATGACTGATATGACAGAAATAGAAGAAAAACACAGAAAATTGTCCAACTCCAGCATAAGCATCTGCAGTGGTGCAAGTGGTCCTCCCAGCTGCAGGACTTCAAAATGGCTTTGGCTAAATTTCATGAGGCCCCAATCAGCCCATTTCTCCGGCCTGTCCAGGTCCCCCCTAAGAGCAATTCTTACGAATTGTTTCCCCCCAATTTGGTATCATCTACAAAACTGCTATACTTGATATATTGCAATCAATATTGGCCCTTGAATCCTGAGGAAACCCCCTAGTAGACACCGATAGTTGGATGTGTTGTACTGTCATTAGTACTGTTGATCACAACACTCAGAGCCATGCAGTCCAGCCAAGCTTCCACCCATCTTATCATCCTCCTATTCAGTCCATAGGTCACCATTTTGACTGAAAGAGACCGCTCTAAGGAAAAGCTAAACAGCATTCATGGTTCTCCCCTTGTCCACAGAGGCCGCTATCTCATTGTAGAAAGCAATTAATGTTGGTCTGGCATGATTTGAGCTTGGTAAATTCATGCTGGCTGTTTTCAATCACCTTCTTGTCCTTTATGTGCCTGGAAATTACTTCCATGAGCATATGCTCTGTAACTTTCCCTAGGACTTAGGTTAGACTGATGAGCCTGATGACCCCAGAACCTTTGTCTTGCCCTTTCTGGAGAAGGGTGTGACATTTTCCTTTTTCAGTCATCAGAAACTTCCTATGCTTGACATGACCTTCCAAAGATAACATTGGCCTTGCAGTAACATTGGTCTCTTGTATTTAAGTGATACCCTGATCTTCCTCTACTGCGGGGATTGTTTCATTGGTACACAAATTTTGCTAGTAGGCTCAGGAACTTGGGAAGTCAAACTTTACCACCAAAGAAAACAAGGCAGAAAAGGCCAACAAGAGCTTTGCCTTTTCCATGTGCTTCAACATTTTCTTTTGCCGTCAACATATTTACTTTTGCCTTTCCCACCACTCATTAGTTTCAACTCCAGCTAAGGTTTTTCTAATTCCATTCTTGCACACTTGGCACATTTGTTACAAACCTCATGTGATACAGCATCATGCATTTTACATATTTTTCATCTGCCTCTGACTTCAACCATGTAGCAAGCGTTTGGTTCTGCCTCTCGACAAGATAATCATCTGGTTGGTACTACTTCTGAATTCATCCAAATTAGCTATAAATTCTACACAATATTTGTTTTAACCTAGCTATTCAAGTGGTCATTTATATATAAAATCTATATATACACCTTCAATTAGAATTTTTCTTTTCCTGTTCTTCACTAAAATATTTTCACCTACAAAAATATTTAAATTAGAGATGTGGTTCAGTTTGAAACAAAATCATTCAATATCTACTTCAGGGTAAGCTGAATCACTCTTTATGCTCCCTAACTGTATTCATTAGACCTCCATTAGTAAAAATGGGAACTTAGACATGTAGCACAGACATCAACACCTATAGAAACATAGCTACCACCATGTGTTTTAAATTGGAACCAAATTGCACTCAAGATGTCATTTTTAGCATTTCTTCTTTCTTTAGAAAACATATGTGCAACAAATGAAAAATGGTGTAAAATGATTTTAATAAAAGCACAACCTCATGGAATTAAATCTCACAGAACCTTACTTATATTAGATACATGTACATTATTAGAAATTCATAGATGTTAAATTAAGTACAGAAGAGTAGATATATCACTTCTTAAATGCACAATGAACATACTGAAAATACTATCATGAAAAAGTAATTAAAAAGTCATAAAGTCTTCCCATGAAGGTTATAAAGTTCAAACAAAATGTATTCCCTGCTTCCCAAATGGATCCCTGTACATGAAAATGTCATATCAGTAGGCAGGAATTAACACTGGTCGTTACACCTTACACATCTAACATTAAAAGTTGTCAAATTATTTTACCTTGAAGCAATAAAAAGGATTAGGATGTGCACCCTGATTGGAAGTGGCCAGCAGAAAAATTCCATGGTAGACGGGAATTCCAGCTATGGAATTCTTGTATATGTCACTTCCCCAAGCGAGAAGGCTAAGCTTGCTGAAGGAAAGGGAGTGTAACTGCACTCTACACTGTATTGTCCCTTAGGGATTATACACCAGAAGCATAAATTAAAGCAGTTTAGAGGATGCTTCAAATAGTGCCTACGTGAGGGCAGGTCCTTCATAGCTCATTCATGAATACCCATACAAACTGTAACTGAGGCAAATAAAAGAATATACCTGTAGATTTTTAGAAAGATGGTTATGTTCTCCTTGATCACTAGTGCAGGGACTGTGAAAATGCTTGTCTTAAAAGCATCTGTATTTGCTCATCATAAAACATTTCCAAACTTGACAAGTCACAAGATAGCAGACCTTTCAGATTACATCATTCTTCATTTTATTTCATTTATTTCCCATCTTAGTTCTGCTGTAATACTACCACTTAAAAGCAGCAATGCCATATATCAATTTTAAAAATGTATAAAGCAGCATTAATTCTATTGAATTACCAAACTACTAAAATCATCAATGATGTCAGAAAAGAGGGAAAACAAGACGGTGATCAAAATGCACTTATGTGGTCTTCTGCAGTTAGACACTAGCCATCTAGTGGCTAAGAATTCTGGAAGAATTCTAAAAGAATTCTTTTAAGTTATAGACACTTCAACTTTCTGGGGTTTTTCCTTATCTTCTCCTTAACACATTTGTAAAATTTCTTTTATTATTCTCCCTGACTCCATCATAAACTCCATCAGTCCTCTCAGAACTAATACATCCCACATTGATGCGATCTACAGGCAGATACTATGACCTTGGTAGATTTTACACTAGATCTACAGGTCTTGTTGGTCATTTTTTACAATTGGTCTAACATTTTAGAAAACTAATAGAACGTAGACTTGAACAATACTCAGAAAACAAGATCTAGAGTAAGGAGAAGTGAGAAGTTTATCCATAGAGATGAACTAAAGAGCTGTGAATCCAGGATCGTGCTGAGCTCCTAGGGAAAATTTATTACACAAAATTTGTGAATTGCCTTGCCCTTAGCAATGAGATTTCTACCAGATGTCCTGGATACTGCATTATCTTTGCATATGGTAATTGTTTCAAACTTGGGAAGAAATCTAGGGAAATCCAAGAATAAAATTTTGTCTAAACTTTGATTGAAAGCATTTATCAGAAATAAGAATAAAAATAAGTCTAGGAAAGGCAGAAAATAACAAAATGAAGGTTAAGTTTTAAGAGAGGCTCATATGTCTGAAACGTCAAACATGCAGAATCAAGGCAACAATCAACTATCACTAATACCAAACAGCATCAACTAAGAGTTGTAGTGGTCATTAATTTGCACTTCATACTGAAAGACAAAAGGAAGAAAAATTAAATATGTCCCCAAAAGACATTTCCTACTCTAACAGGATAAAGAAGGTAATTGTGGAATCTGGGAAGGCTGGTCTCTGCTTAGGACACCAGTACAAAAACCTCCATGTATTAATTAAAAGCAGTGTAACTGAAATTAGAAATAAGTATAGACTAATTGGATGCCCCATTGACCTATACGTAACAAATACCTACCGTTTCATTATCTGCATTGGTTGTCTGAAATAAATACCTTCTAACATAGAAATAAGTGACCTCAGAAGTATGTGATCCCAGAACTCTGCTAGTGCAAGCCTCATAAAATACAATCTCTTTATACAATCAACTTAAGAAAGTTTCTCTTAAACAGCACTATTTGTAATGAAGAACAGAACTAGTGCCTTTATATTTGTTGATAAGGTGATCCATTTGTTATTTAAATTATGATGTGAAAACTTTGTTAAAATTCTAACTAAAGCTTCATAAAGTATTTCAATATTTTAAATACTTTCTGCTCTACAAGCAATATCTAAGTGTGATCTGATTTTCCATAGGAAGCTGAATGAATCACAGGGCTCTGCACAAGGATAGATTTGTGTGGCTCTCAGTGTGCACTGAGGCCATCGGGCTAAACTGTGGCTTTGCTGCGAGCAAGAGACTGCTCTGAGAAACAGATGAGGAAACAGATTGCAACTCGCAGACTGACAATCTGCTTGCTGGGTTTCTTATACTTTAGAGGAGAAATATCTTGGGCCAGGCCTATACATGGTGTAGATGAGCTAAGTAAGGATAAGCAAAGAACAGAGCCATTCCCTGCCACAGCCTGCCAAGTGTAGAAGAGGGAAAAAAAAAGCTCCATGCAGGCTGCTCCACCCTCCCATGCTGTGTAATGGCAGTAGCCAACAAAGAGCAAGAAGAGGCCAACTCATCCTTCCCTACTCCTCTGTGCCAGTTCACATTAATTCATATTCTATCCTATAGTCCTGTTAAAAATCCAAAACTCTTTTAACATGTAAAGTTTAAAAAGACCAAAAATTAGCATTTAATCAAGAACAACCAATTTTTCTTTAGGTTGTAATACTTTAGTAGGGCAAAAAGACATGTACGTGACTGCATGTGGCAAAATGATATAAGGTCTCTGAGATACAGGAAGACCTTCAAAGTTATTCTCCCTAAAACACTTTGAAAGACATGAAGCCTGTCTTTATCAAATAATGAAAAACTGGTTGGTCAATAAAAACATGTTCTGTATATGCAGATAATCAAATTAAGCAAAGTGAAAATACTGGTTTTGTTAGAAACACTTTACTCTTCTTATGTGTTAAATCATTTAACACACATTTAAGGATTTGAGATACAGGAACTGAATTATACATTCTGTTAGGACTATGGGATTTCACTCGCAAGTTTTCATGTTATACTGGAATAATATAAAAGCCAATGAAATAATTTAAAAATCTGAAAATTCTCTTTGCAATCTATTACACACCTAAAAAAATATTAGTTTTTTAATATGAAACGTAGTTAATATGCTAATGTGTGACAATTCCAGGAAGTGGAATCCCAGAAGAAAGAGAGAAAAAAAACTTCCCTTACAGTTCTGTCTTCTAAACTCTGAATATTTTCTGAGGTGTCTCAAAATATCCTTGTTTCATAGTAAAAGAACAGATCCAAGCACTGCTCTACTGTTTTGGGTTGGATACTATAGCCTATACATACATGTAACATTTTTAGATGTCCTAGTGTATCGCACCTGGAATGTAGTTCTATCTCCACAGGGCACGATTCTTTTTTAAAGTCCATCAACCCATGAGGATGCCTCAGAAACTCATAGGCATCTAGAATGCCAATAAATACCCAGGCTTAAGCAACTAAATTACTCTGTGCCAGGTGTTTACTGAGGATAATACTTGCTCTAGTATGTTGCAATGCCTTATGCTAACTTTTGCATCTCAGGAATTCACCCTCTGTATATTCACCTAAAATCTTTGTATTCCAGAGCAAAGCATGGAGATTTGAGGTAGGGGACCACAAACTGACCCAAAGTCTTTCAGTGCTTCTCCTGAAATGAAACAACTTCTACAGTCCGCACAGTCAAACATCAGTGATTTGTTGTCATTGCTTTAGATGAATTAATTTGGGCATAAGGTCTTACATAGTATCTATTACAGATACCTGGGTGCATATGACCTCTTAATTAAGCATATATAATTTTTATGCACTTCACACATACTCTACTTTAAGCATATATTTAAATCCTCATGAGAATTCATTCATATATTTATATGTGTGCTTAAACAGCCTTCTGGAACAATGTTGTTTTCCTGAACCGTTGTCATAATTTAATATAATGATTTAGAAGTCAGCCCTTTAAAAATTAGATAATTTACTCTGCAATTAACATCAGTGAATAGGTTCAACTGTAAAACAACCATACAAGTTTGCCCTATTTTTCCCCCAAGTACCATAAAATACACCGAGTCAGAAAAAAAGTGTTATAAAAAAATAAATAGGAGATCAGAGCTCAGATAGTTTGCTCCTTGGTTCAGATACCAATCGATGTGTATTTTTCAATTCATGAATATTAAATTTCATTCACATGGTACATAATTACTGCAAAGCAAATTTCCACAAAAAAGGCCTCAAGCCATGGAGAGTTCAGCCACATCAACTGAGTTGTCTCCAGCACTTAAAAGAAATACAAAGGGAAAGCGTACTGCTACTTAGACCAACTTATCAGGCACAGTATTCGCCCATTTGTATGCTGAAAGACTTGGGTTTTTCCAACCTAATGCTAAGAACAGCATTGCCAAAAGGAGAGACAAAAAGCAACATGGACCTTCCTCACCACAACAGGACACATACAGTTTTGGGGCACCATTTTAGAAACTCAGCAATAATTATGATCAATAAAACACCAGGAGCTACTGTCAAGTATGATGTCTCCTAACTATTCTATAAAAAGAAGAAAAATACATCCCTGTGTTTTTTTCTATTGCTTTCGCTTTGTTATAACTTTCAAAAGCCGTTTTAGTCTAATAACTGTATGCAAAAAATACTAGTATAGCTCTACTAGTAAGCTACTTCAATTGGTTTTCTATTAAAAAACCCTTCAGATCCCCCCAACCTCAAATTCCAACTTTTATACTGTAACTGTACAATCATGGCTCTTCTACAACTTTCCTATTTTCAGTAAGTGTTGATTTCCTAAACAGGAACAAGATGGTAGTATGACTCCCTTTCAGTACTTTCTTTTGTTTCCATGTGTTCTGTACCAAGATAAATCCAACCTTAATCTTGCATGTCATTCTGAACTTAATCCATAATTGCTGGGATCAGTTAGATCATGCAACATCTCCAAAAAAAGGTATGTTAAAATACCTAGCATATATAATTCTATCTTGAAAATGCTCTTTATAATGCATAGTAGTTTCTACTTTGAGCATTCCTGGTAAAATCAATGAAATTATTAAGATTCCTGCTAAAAAAGCATAATGTTCCACAGCGTGTTAGATTGTGAATGTTTATGCATCAATCCATTACTGAATTCTTTTTAGATGTATTCAAATAACTTCTTTAAAATAAGAAATATTTTAGCAGCTGTATGCTAAATTTTTACTTTTAATTTTTCAAGTTAAGTTTACAGAAGCTATAGACATTCTAAATAAGATTAGTAAGAAATATCATAAACAAAACAGTACATGTTTTACTTTGCTTTACTTCTCTTTAAGCTAAGTGCACTTCCAGAAAAAAAAAAGACTACAGTTGAGTTTACAACCTAAAATACTTACATTCTGAATAACAAACAATGACTCTCATGACCCATCTGTATATACAAAACACATGGTTAATGTGTTCCGTATATACAAAGTAAAACACTGATGTTTAATAAAAAAGAAAAACACAAGCAAATACACTCCCTCAGGATATACAGAACTTATCATATACAACATGAAAGTAACAGTGTTAAGAATATAGCACAGGCACTAGCCCTGAAGAAAGTCACTATACAAATCATGTAGTAGAACTGGATTATAAATGGCTAGTCATTGTACTGAAGTGAACTTACTTCTGTACTTAAAAAAATGAGTATCACATTTTAAGACTCATATTTCAAAATCAACCAATTACCTCGCATACTCCTTGCTAAGCAGCATATTCAAGTTCAGTACAAAAAGCAATCACATGGTGTGATTTTGGTCAATGGGTTAGCAATTAAACAATAGTGCAATAACTAATTGAACTGGGCACCACCAAACTTTGGCACACTATGAATATCTGAACTGTTTTGTTTACAGCACTAAAACCAGCTTTAAAATACCAAGACTTCATAATAGAGTTTAAATAGGTATAATTTGGACTGTCACTAAATTTCCTCTGATAGGGAACATTGAAATTATATAAATATATTGACGAGGTGGTACTGGCCATAGAATCACAAATATGATTTAATTTAAGCGATTTCCATTTCTCTAGGCCTTTCTTTCCAGAAAAAAAGAAAAACCAAACCAAAACCAAAAACCAACCAAAAAACCCAGTTTATTAAAGTTCTAGGTCAACAGTGTTTAAGTTCATTTTGTCTTTTTTGCTATGCCTAGTGTAGTATCAAACACTAGCACTGGACCATGTGTTGCAGACCTTTTCTTATTTGAATACTGTCAAATGTCATAAACGCTTGTAATAATGCTCTTAAGAGCATGATGAAATTTAACATCAAAGCCATGCTGTAGATTGCCTGAGATATGACTAATGACTAAAGTTAAGTCCTTTCACCCAACATGGCCAGTAACCCAGTTTCACTCCACTAAAACCAGGTATCTTGAAAGTCATGCTGCTCTTACCTAACCTGCTCCATAAGTTTTACATCTCCTCTGCCTCAATGATCTCTCATAAAAAAGATGCCATTTCTTTGTTTTGTAGGCTCATTACTACAGCATGCCTAATTTCTTCTGCAAGTGAGGGTAGCAACTATGGATAAAGGCACGGGGTGAAGCTATGGCTTTTTACACAGAATTCCACAATGCAATGCCTTGTCTGTGATTAACGATTCTGTCTGTCATTAGAAGTAGCAATTTGAATATGAAATATCAAAGGAAGGGTAATTAGTATATTGTGCATATTAGCCCAGCAATAAAAATATAAGTTCTGCACCACAGCTAGTAACAGAATGAACAAGTACCTTACAGATGCATTGAAGGGAAGAAATTCAGTATCACTATATTCATAAAATGACTGCCTGTGACTTTAAACACAGGCACACTTGTACTTGGCTGGAGAGTGAACGATTTATTGTTACTATGAAGGATGCAGGAATGGAAATGGAGATGAGAGGGGCAATGATGATGATAGGGAAGAAGAGGTTAATATCCCCAGCATCTGATGGGGAACGATGTCCCTACCTCAGTAAGCTGGATAAGGGAATAGCTCCAGATCCACTGCCCAGGATCCCTCCTTTCCTCCCAGAGAGGAGTTTCTCCACCAGAGCCACATTCCCAGTGCGAGCAGCTTCCAGCAGTTCCTGGTCCTTTCCCATGGTCAGGAACCAAGCAGCCCCTCACGCACCCCACCGCGCACTGGGAGAGCTACACCCCGGGCCCCCGCGGCCCCTTCTCTCCACAGAGCGGTCTCCCCTTCCCAGACCCTGCCTCAGAGCAGAGCAGAGCAGAGATTCCTGCAGTCCCTTCCAGACCAGCAGGAGCAGCAGCAGGAGGGAGGAGGAGA
>KZ505685.1:914606-968203 GCA_002844005.1 Limosa lapponica baueri | reverse complement strand
GAGGCTGCGCTGCCCCGCGGAGGGCTGGTTCCTGAGGGGGGGCGGCAGGGCGGAGGTGGGTGCTGAGGAGCACCCGCCCCCAGGGGAATTAGCAGCAGGTGCAGGTGAGGTGAGGTGAGGTGGGGTGGGGTGGGGTAGGGTGGAGGGGACCGTGGCGTTATGTGTGTGAGTGCCTGAGGAGATTCCCCCGAGCAGGGATTTAACCCCATCCGGGGACGTGGCAGGACGCTCCAGCTGCCAGTCTGCTTCGTTGAGGAAACCGGTGTAGACGAAAAGGAAAATCCGGGGCCCGCCGAGGTCAGGAGGGAAGCGGAGTTGCTGGCTCGGCGAATCGGGCAGAGGGGACTGCTCACGCCCGTCACGCGCCAGGACCGTGCCTTTTTAATGTTTCAGAGGAGAGGTGTGACAGAATACATTTGGTGTTAGATCCAGTCATCCCTTGTTCTGCTACTCCTGGTTCTGGTACAGGTTTCAAACGTGTAACCTTTTGAATTGTGTGACTTTGCCGGGCACAAAAATTAATCATTCTTTATGGCTTTTGGGTTCTTACAAGCCATGCTGTAAATGCTCAATGCTGATACATAGGCACATCCGTGTTTAACGCACCATTTGATACTGTGCGTATGAGAAAAACCAAATTACAGGCCCATGTTCCTGTGTCAGTTTAGTAATTTGTGTAGGTAGAACTATAGGTACAACAGACAAATATGTTAAGACTCCGTTCTGTTCCCCCACTGAGATCAGTGGCATTCTCCCATGAACTGTGCTTACAAGATGTAAATAAAGCACAGCAATGGCAAAATAACATTGTGGCAGGCAGGACTTTAATGTTATGTTTTCAGAGAGGGTGTTAATTTCCCCAGACCTGTGATACATTCAAGTCAATGGAAAGATGCTTGTTGATTTCACAAATGATTGCATTTAGTCCCTGTCAGTAACAGTTTTACAGGTGTTTTCATCTCTTCAAAATCAAGAGAAATTTCTTTCTGGGGTCAGATATTCTCTTAAAAAGGAAAAAAAACAAACATTATGAAGACTTATTGTTCCAATATACTTGTCCACAGCAACAAAACTATATCTTTTTTAGCTAGAAAATGTCATTTACATAGTTTGGCATTTTCAGGATGCGAAATGATGTCTTCTCCAATGTTGTCAACAGGACACAGAATTGAGCACTGGCATAAAATTATTAGGTGGAGAGGCTCTTTAACTACGGCCTTACTGAGAAAGTCTGATATAAATAACATTTTTTAAGTCTGATTCTGTGATTACAAGTGTTTCGTTATAGTTTAAATAAGTAAATGTATAATCACATGAATTAGGATTTACAATTTAAGTCCTTAGTCACAGCAGAGTCACAGTGGAAAACAGTAATTTAAAGCTGGAGTAAAAAGTTATGTTACCAGCCACTTGAGCATTAGCTAGTTCCAAAGAAGTTAGCCATATACTAAGAATACCCCTGCCTGGAGCTTCTTGATGTCCTCTGTTAAGGTAGCCATAATTTCTCTTTATTTCTGCCTTGCATTTGATTTTGCATGCAATCACATGCATTGCCTGATAAATACCTTCTCACACGTACCCTCTGCATGAGTAGATTTCTTCAAGTTTGCTGAGAGCCTCTGAAGAGGTGCCAGAATTCTGCGAAGAGCTAATCATAAGGCAGGGGTATGTGCATAAACGTGCACATTTGTGAAAAATTAGATTAGAAGCAGATACTAAGGAAAACTCAGGTTTTTAAGAATTTGGATTGTTTATGTGGTTGGACCAGCAGATGGCAAATATGACTCAGTATAAACGTTACATAATTCTTCTTGGGAAAATAAAATCTCGAGACTGTGCTCTAATTGAAAAGATCATCCAGAAAGCTGTTGAAGAACAGTATGGAGAATCGGGATAGAAATATCAATGGAGCAGACGCATGCAGTAGCCTGCAAATTCAGGAAGATTTTATGAATGTAGTGAGGCTCAAAACAAACCCCAGTAAACCCATCAGCCTAGTGCCCAACAATATGGCAAAGGCCAAACGGGGGATTTAATTTCATTAGCAAATAGAGCAGAAAACACTTACTCTATCCGTTTGAAAAATAAAAAGGAATTTCAGCAGCACTATTTATGGAAGAGTTAAACATGGATAAATTCAAATGGCTAGTGAAGCAAAGAATTCAGAACATGGGTTGGTCTGGTTTTAAAGAGATGAAATTAATAGTGGACTGTAGTAAGTAAAAAAAACCCGTACCGTGACTGAGTTGAATGTAAATGGTCAAACATATTAGATGAGGTGGACTCCTTTGTGTTTTCAAATGTCTTACATTCTTTGTTCCTGGTAATACCAGGACTACACTGTGGAATGTTAAAAATTATATGTACAATAAATATGTTAACTAGACATAGAAAGTAGAAACATAGCTGTATAATTTGCAGCAGTTACAGGTGAGAAAAATAATTTGTAAACCAGCCAAGAGATCTTTCAAAACATTATATGCTTTTTGAACAGTGCTGTTCCATACCACAGTAGAATTTTGATTATATGATTTTAGTATTTGCAAAGACATTTTAAGTTATGACCACTACAGCTGTCAGTGTCTTAAGTGGAATCACACCTTCAATCTCAAAATTTCTCTTAACACAACATATGCCTTACCTTCTGTTTTCTTCCATTTTCTAAAATACCAGAGAAAGCAGTTAGCCTACCTAGAAATTCTTTAACTGGTTTATCATTTGAAAGGACTGGGATTGACTGTAATAAGCAAGGACTTTCCTTAATGTTTTTACAATGCAACTATAACTTGGCTTTGTTCTCAGTTCAGGGTGACAACTACTTGATTTCCTCCTCCTGCAGCCTCCTTTACTTAAAGGCAAATTAAATGGGTGCTTTCTAACATTCTGTGACTTTCCCCTCTCTCTTTTCAAGCAGGAGCATGGAAGGGGTATGAAAAACTGAGTTGCAAGTATTGAAAAAAATGAAATCTGTGTTATGAAAAATAGTTGTGTAGAATAGCAAACATATTAACATCATGTTTCAGGACTGTATTATCAATTCTCTCGTGTAAACATATAAGGAAGGTCTAAGATCCCTATTAAAAATTCTGACAGATATTCTGAGAGAGAGCTCAAAATGCTGGAATAAACCATCAGATCAGTTTGGCAGCAGAAAATGTATTAGCATTAAATACAACTAATTATTATTCTCATTTTTGTACACCCATGGTAAGTTGGGGACAAAGGTAGCAAAGTGCCTGAGAGAAAGTGCTATTTCTCATGCATCTGGTTGGCAAGTTTTTCAGGCCTGATACTGTCTTTAGCTCTTTACAGTATTTACAGAGTGTAAAAAAGGTACAGTGAACTTCATACAACCATGACTACCTTTGTGTGCACACTGCTCATCTAGAGATATCTAAACATCTGGCTCAGAGGCTAAGTCAAAAGTGGAGGTCCCAGGAGTACGTCAGAACACCTGAGGCCACGCGCCACTGCCCATCATGTCCTGATTCCCTTTCGGACTGAAACCAAGAACATCAGCCTTCCTCTGAAGGCCTTCCTCAGTGATCAGCATGAATACTTGGACTCATCAGATTAAGTAGAAGCTGAAGCAACATTTAAGGAAAAAGCCATTTTTGATGACTGACTTACCCACAACAATCTCTGACTATACAATTCTGACTAGATCACATTTTCTGTAAATGCTTACTTGCTTTCAGGCATATTGTCATGGCATAAATTTGTAATGGAAAAGAACATGCACGAAAATGGTCCCTTAGTGATGTTGCGCAGCAGCAAGACGCTGTCTCAGCATTTGCACTGACTGACCCCACTATATCATTCTCATGGAGCGCCGAATACACTGAAGAAGAGCAAGAAATTAAACTATAATTCTGTCACCCAGACACTGACCTATAGAGTCATCTGAACATACCATGGGAAGTGTGCTGCGTTCCCCAGAGGGCTGTGATGTCCCACTGCTCGGAAGTCTCAAGTGTGTATAGGAAGCGGGTTGCATCTGTGCTGGAGAGCTGAGCCTCCAGAAAACAGTGATGGGATAGTACTGACAGTAAGTCAAATCTGTCTGCCGTGCCATTTCCAGAGCAATTGCAATTTTGCTCTGATGGCAGATGCTAAGATTAACTGGTATATCTGTACATTTCTTTACATGTATTTCTTGTGTGACAGCAGGTGGGATTAGGAGTATAATTATTCATCCAATCCTTCTGCTCTGCCGTAGGTTTACATCAGTTTGCTATCAAAATATGCCTAAGACTATTTTTCATGCATTAGAGAAGAATGCAGAATGAAAAGTGAATACAAGTAGGTAAGAGCAGCATGCTGATTAGATGCTCCAATCCAGTATGTGCTGACAGACACAATACAGTATTAAAGCTTTGCCTGTACTGCTCAATGCACAGCTTGTTGCAATAAAAAACCCACCTTGTTTCTACCTTTGATATATTGTAACCTCTTCCGGACTTTAAAATACTTTCTCCTTCTTGTCTTACCTTTAAGATACGCACAACATTCCTACAGATCAGATATTGACTGCCTGAAAGAAGGATCATAGAGAAATCTCAGCTGAAACATGCTAGTGATGAGGGACTGTGACTGAAAGTACAGACAGGTGTTAAAATTGTGCACAAATGTTATCCTTGGCTCTTGAACAGCAGCATACAGGAATGCCGCCACAGGGAAACTGGTGCCTGTAAGGCAATAGCATGGCTGGAGGTATTCTGCCAATGGTTTCTGTTCTTTTTCTGTCTCTACTAATAGCAACTATTATATAGGAATATATAGTGGTAAATTACTTCTCAGGATTAACAGAAATGGTTGAGCAAACCTTTGCGCATCAACATCCTCCAGGTGTGTTTATGCTTGTGGATGCACATTATGATGACCAGTATGGCAGAATGTATTTGAAATTCCAACTGTGCTGCTCTGCAACACACAGCTTCAGACTTCATTAGGTCCAAAAGAGAAGGTGGTTACTGGAAATGGATCACACACACACAGAAGGAAATAGAATATATTTAGGTAATGATCTGGGAAGGCTAAGAACTGTCTATATGTATTTAAGAGGTATAAATCTCAGACTGAGAGCTGGAGGGTAAGAGGTTGATACAACTAGGAATAATAGAAAGACATTTGAAAGGAGAAATAAATGACAAAGAGAAATTTATGGTTAATGTTGCAGTCAGAATTAACATGGAATCAAATGGACACAGTACTGGAGGTTTTTTCCTCAAAAACCAAATGGGTATAGTGCTGTCAAATATACAATGAGGAACAACCTTCCACTGATTCTCTTACTAGCTGTAATTTACCAAATCTCTGCAATTTCTAATTTTGATAGTTATCTTGAAACAAACGATGCAGCTAGCTAACTTAGCACTGGATTCTTGGGTCTAGCCAGTTCTTTTTGAGTGAACAGAACTATTTGAGGTGAAAAAGTGGTTGTCATTTCAACTACCAGGGTCTTTCTTTACAGGTCAAGTTCAAGGAGCTAAGTCAAGTTACAGCCCCATAAGAAAAGCTTTTTTGAAAGAAATCAATAAATAAAACCAACTTGCCTGAACCGGATTAAATTCCCCAAAGAGTCTGAAGGAACTTCAGATATGAAATTAAAATGGTGAGGTGTGAGCTGTTGTTTTTATTTGCCTTGGTACTAGATGAGTGGAAGATTGCAAACATGATGCTAATAACTTTTAAGGGTTTGAAGGGGGATTTGGAGAACTGCTGAGTCTGATTTCCATGCCTGGCAGATTGGTAGACATCTGGTTACATACAATAGTGAAGATTCAGAACAGCTTTTGGAGAAGCAAATCGTGTCTCGTATATCTGGAGATTTTGGATCCACCTTTTACAATTCCAAAACCACTGTTATTTCTCCATTAATCTCAAGTCATCGGGGATATTTCTATGAAAATGTCATTTAATGCTATATGGTAATCAAAATGGCAAATAAAACCATTGGAAATTACTAGGAAAGGAAGTGAGCATCATTATATCAATGTATAAAACCATTGTGTTCGTCCTGTCTCAAAAAAATTACATCAGAACCAATCAAGATATGGTAAAGGAGAAGAGGTACAACAGGACGTATATTGCAGCCTTTGTATAGCCTAAATAGACTAGGCCACTTCAGCTTTAAAAAAATTATAACCATAGGGAGATATACTAGAAGCATATAAAATCATTAAGTGATATGAAAAAGGTAAATATAAAACCATTATCTATTATTTTTTCCTAAACAAGAGCTAGGGAAACACTATGAAATTGTCAGGGGACAGGCTTACAACACACTAATGTATTTTTTTGATTCAGAAATTTAAATTCAGAATAGCCTTAGCGTTACTTTGTATTATGCTTGGTTGCGTGTGCTTTTATTCTGATAAATTACCTTTTAACATGGAGACTGCTACCTATGGGTGCACACCAACAGGCATGTAAGCTTTGCTTATCATCTTGCTAATCTATTTTGGCTCAGGATGCTGCCTTGTGTAAGAGTGTAGTTCATAGTCTTCGTATGTAAATTTAAATACACAGAGTATCACTTACTATGTTTTTGTACAGTACGTATACAACCACATAGTGATTCTGATGTTGAGGGTACTTCTGTCTGCCAAGAGGAACAATTACTACCAAATTTGTCAGAGAGTGATTTTGTGAAGCTGATACTTTGCTCCCAGCACAAGATTAGGGCCCCTGACATATTTTATTCAGTTAGCCCAACAGTAAAAAGGTTCTTCATTCTTAATTACTTCTCCAAGCCCCACAGAACAACATTCTAGAGTGTTTATTAAAATTTGAAAGCTAGTCCTGTACTGCCTAGGGAAGAAAGTTATTGCATGAGAGGATGTGGTTATGCAGCAAATTTCTAAATCTCATTTATCTCTTGTGTAACTGGATTACAGGGGAAAATATTAGCATGAGTAATTTGTTTGCTAATGGGACAAATCTCTCATTTTCAGCCTTCAGACAACACAATAGATTTTGGTCAAAAATAATAATTGGTAAAGTCTACGGCTAAACCAGCCAATTAATTTGATTTACGTTCATTATTTATCTGAGTTAAAGGTGACTATTGACCCCAGGCAAAAAGCCGTACTAATTTTAATTCAGTAGTGAAGTTAAAGCTAAGAGCTCAGAAGCAGAAACACACACAAAAAATATTAAATGTAAGATAAATGTTTAAAGAACACAATAGCACATTGACCTACACCAGAGCATCAGTAGCAAAGGTAGCAGAGAGGATTACAGGAATACCAGCATATCCATGACACTGTTCTAACTGGAGCTGATTCAGCAAAACAGATTTAGGAATTAATTTTTGGAGTCTTTTCCATAGAAAGAGAAATGGTACAGCTATTCGTGATAAATGTTCTATTTCCATATTCTATTAAGAAGATAGAGAGTACAGAGACGTACTCTGCTATGGATATGCAAATAGGCTGGCATCATCCTAGAAAAATATGCAATAATTAATGCAAAGTAATCTTTAATCAAATAATTAAGTATACCACAAATTGGAGCTAAAAAGATCCCCCTCCAATAAAGAATACAGTGTAAGAAAAGTGTATGAAACTGTATTAAAGCAGAGTGACTAACTGAAGTAGGATGAATAATTCAAGTAGGAAAATACTTAAGTCGCATAAATCTGATGACTGCTGCGATGAATTTTTTCTTGCATTTGTTTCTCCTTTCACACCTCTGAACCTGCCAAGCACGGTAGTTTCTTGAAAATAGGTTTTTTAACGGTAGATCAGTGAGCTTCTGCGACACTACTGTTTCATCACGTCATTCCTTTTTATGGTGAAGATCCCATAAAACATTTTTTAAATTGAAACAGAAAAATATGGAACTGCCTATTTTTATTTTGATGGCAGTATTGAATCAAACTATTGCTTCTCTGAGCGATATCCCAGTGAAGGTGCTACCATAACATTAGCCTAACCCTTTTCTACTTCCTCCTCTTCTTTAGTATCACTCCATGTTTCTCACAGGGAATATTACCCTGTTAGGTGGCTATATTGAAAAGGTACATTGTGCTTAGGAAATGTTTGGATTACAGCTCTGCCTCATAATTATTTAAGTACGTGTGGCTTCAGTTAACTTCACCTCCAGTGCTTCAGGGTCTGGGATTTTTCTGGCAGGTCAATTTCTGATGCATTTCAGGAACAGTACTATGGGTGGGATCTCACAGTATCTGATATAACTAAGCCTTACTTGATGTAGTTTTTCCCGATTAAGAAGTTTGCAAGTGTTCTTAAAATGAAGAGACATCAGCAAAATGGGAGATTATGGCAGTGATACTCTAATGGCAGTGTTTGTCAGTTAATAGCCAGCTACTCCATACGGTGTGGTCTTGCTCTATGTACAAGTTTCTATCACCAGATGAGGAAAAAAAAAAGAAATAATGTTACTGCTGATAAATCACTAATTGCTGCTAGGTAAAAACCTTACTTTTGACTCCAGCAGCTGTAGATTTAAGGGCAGCCACAATGACATTAAGGATGATGGCATTCAGCCAGATAGGAACGAGTTTTCGTTAATAAGGTGCCCAGAATTTGTTCTAGTGTATTGTTTTCCCTACATTTATTTCAAATACTCTCCCTTTTTCCTCTTTCCTGACAGCAGTGACTAACAGTAATATCACAGCTAAATAGGGATATGTTTTGCATAATGAAAGGTAAAAGAGATTAACTCTACGTTGTCTTTGCTTGTTGAAATATTTTGTCAAGTTCCATTTCAAGGAGTCTTTTTAAATCTTCTTAACATTATGACTTTGAAGAAATATTTTCCTGTTGCATAAGCTGAAAATGCTTCTGAAAATTGCAAAGGAAGGTTTAACAACCTCACCATTTAGGTCATGACCACTCTCAGATATATCTTCAGGTGCATATGAGTTGGAAATTCAACTTGCAGTTTTCCAGGAGAGTTATAAGTTGCCAGCTGTTACTGATTTGGAAGGATTTAGGAACCAGTTAAAGCAAATAGCTCTGATACTGCTTTAAAGACTTTTTCAATGACTTTTTGCAACTTACCATATTTCTCACATTACTCCTAGATAAGAAATTAAATGCTGGAGATGAAGTATTTTTGTAGTTTTTAAGAAAGCTGCTGTATTTTCAAGTACTCAAGAAGTCTGTATATAGATTTTTTTTTTTGGTGAATATTGCAGAAATACTGAATCTTATGTTTTAGATTCAAATGATTTTTCAGGACTCTTCCTGCTAAGTTTGACCAGGGAAGCTTCATTTCTACATCACATTCAGTTCAGGTTAGTGGCTGTGATTGTGTTGAGTGCCAGTATATTGTCACATTCTGCAACATGTTCTAGTACGTGGCATTGCAGGACACCACTTTAAAAAAAACAACCCTCTCCATTGTACCTATCCTGAGTCGCAGTCTATTAGAAACAAAATTTAAAAATAAGTGGAAGGGAACAAGCCGCATTAAGATTCCAGAGGAATGAAAAGACATCTGCTTTCTATGCTATTTTCTCTAACTATTTGACAAAAATAAAGTGACCCGATTCCTACAGTAAATTTTATATAGATTGCTCTTCTCTCTGCTTAGTCATTCTGCCTGTAAGTTTTTGAATAACCAAACAGGATATAAAAAGAAATGTCTTCAGATCCCTTACCACACGCTATAGTGTTAATATAAACTATCTTGTTAGGTTACCATCTGGTGAAGGTGGGTAAGGTAAGCAATTGTAAAGGATAACATTTGGTTATTGCCAAAGAAACATAGGAAACATCTATATATGCTCCTTTTATTAAAAATGAGTAGAATAAAATCAGAGTTTTTTCTAGTTAGCAAGGAAATTGAAAAAATAAATTGATGATATCAAGGTGGAGTTGTTCATCTATGATAGGAAAACCAGAAAAAATTCCTAAACTTTTTATTTTAACAGATAATGATGAAGCACTACAAATACTGTCCCTTTTATACTAAAATGTTTATCATATGTACATAAATATGTTTTTAGAATGTATTTAAGCCTAAAAGGAGGAAGAAAGCCTTCTAACAATGTTCAGGCAGTTTATGATTTATTTAAAGAGGAAAAAGTTAAAATGCCACAAAGAAGGCAGTAGAAACACAGATAAGCTCTCCAAATTAAATGTGAAAAAAGCCTGATTTGAAATCATGTTATGAAATTAATCATCAAAAGTTATAAAAACTCCAAATTGTATCCTGACATTTTCTAGTTTAATGAGACTGTTCATGAGTCGAGGAACAAGACATACTGGAACCCACGAGAAAATGAAGCCACAAGTGACTTCTTGGGCTGCCATCTAGCGGTGGCCTGGTGAGGAGAGTCCTGCTCACCATGTTTGATTCAAGTTTAAAAAGAGAATGACTGAAAAATTGGTAATTCTGAGAACTAGTTAAGCATTGTTATTTCTAATTAGTAAATCATTAACCATCATAGACTTCAATATTGAAAATTTGCATGGCAAAATTATTTTCCAGTGGTCATAAACCTCAACAGTTACTAGTACAATATTGCACTGTGGTTAAAGTATTTCTGACAGTTGCACTTTCCATCATAATGGTGTATTGAGGTTTGCAGGCAATGTGAAGACATCCAGATAAGATGTTTAGAGGCTTATTCATCCACATCCACCACAGATAAGTTGTTTAGAGGCTTATTCTTTATTCAGCACGTATTGTCTCAGACTACTACTTCTGAAGTGCTCGTTTGTTCATGTTTCTCTGCCAAATGTTTAAAATACTTGCTAATTACCTAACTCAAATCAAATCCCGGTGGTTTTGAACATACTCTGACCTAGAAGAACTGCATTAACCAGTTAATGCATTATGCCAGCTTAGCCTCACAGAAGATACAGCATCAGTCCTTATCTCATACACCTTACAAAGCAATCAGCATTTTCAACGGTTTCTTACCTAGTTGTGATGCATCTTATTTTTACTTCCAAAATGACCCCCCCAGAGTCCTTAGCCAATGAAAGTTTTAATACTGAGATGACACAGGGAAGGATTTAGGAAATACACAAATATTCCACTGCTGCTCATATTAAAATGAGTGATTGCAACAAAAAGAAAAGCAGGATAGCGAAGAAATAATAAAATACAGATACGTTAATGTAACTGGTTAGGTATGGCTTGGGCAATGACAAATAAAACCAAAATGATCTTTTAACAAAATTAATATTTATCCATTTAAGTAGCTGGCAATGTGAGAGATTTACCTCTTTGGGATGCAGAAGTTTCCCCTAATTTTGGGAAAGAACACAGGCTATCAAGAGTTTAGTTGTCTTTCGAAGATTCACTTCCTGCAACTTGTTTCAGCTAGCAAGTAGCGTGATACATACTTCTAAGACGTTCTATAGTATTTGAAAAGCTGAAATTTGCAAAAATCTTCTTTAATATTAATTTTAAAGTGTTCCAAAAATACCTGTCATTACTAAAATCGCTCTGATTTTTTATATCCAAAATACATAATAGACAATAAGATTTGACCAGCCAATTCAAAGATACAATGTCCAACTCTTCTGTACACTCATGAAGCAGTTTAAACTTGTATAAATGTGTAAATGCTTCTGTGAAGTGACAGCAGGTTTGGCCCTCTACGTGCAACGAGACCATCGAATTTAAGTAATTCGCTAAAACAAATTTCAAGGAGAAAAATAATTTTAGAAATTTAAGGTTTTAAAGTTTAAGTTTTTACAGAAGAATGCTAAAAAAATGTAAAGAAAGAACTGTAACTATACAGCTTCTATGTACTATTTAGATTTATGCTTTTCCTTAATTTGATTGAGAAACAGAGGTTTGTTCCTCCAGCACATGACCACTATGCCTAGCCTTTCACTATACATTTTTTGCATCCCCTTGGTACTGATTAACAGGATCTTTGTGCTGCTCATGCTTTCAGGTTCCATGTCGTTAATAACTAATACAAGATCGGGAGGTACACTACACCACCACAAAACGGAATAGAGCGCAGCTTCAGGGCGGATTGCCTGCACCATTGCAAGCCACATGTTTGCCTCAATACCTGAAAGGTGTGCTTCAGCGCTACAAAGCCTGCTATGAGGTTCACAAGGGACAGGTACCTTCACCAAAGCTGAGGAAAGGGGGCTGCTATTCAAAAGATAGTCAGCAAAAGTGACATGGCACGTTTGGAAGGAAAAAGAAAAAAAAAACAACCAACAGGTAAGTTTGTGTGGCAGGGTTGTCAAAAAACTCATTTCCCTACCAAGAGGGATGAACTAGTGGATTTCACAGCAAGTGCTCACAACTCCGTAATACTTAACGTATTAGCAAGGTCATTTTCTGTTCCTACAACAGATAAAGACACTGATTTATATCAACAGCTGAAACAGGATCTGGAGTACTCTCCAAAATTTGCAAATAGCCACAATGAGCTGAAAAATCTACTTGATGCATTTTGTGATGAATGTCTTAAGAACTAGACCCACACGAACACATTTTTTATATAGAAACTATTTTCTCCATCATTACTTACTTGAAATGCCATCACTGCAAGGAGCTTGCTTCTGCAATACATTCGCACATTTTTTACTCCTGGAATTCTAGATGCTTGATGAAGTCTTTACCTTTATTATCACATTCCCCTTACATTTATTATGAATAAAGGTAACCATTACCACGTCAGACTTAGGAAGTGTTCTGTAGCTAGCAATTATCCTTTAGAGATTAATTATGATCCCAGTTTAAGACCTCACGTCAATTCCTAGAGGAGACAGTGTACAAACAGACATGGCTAACGGGACCAGGAGGAAAAAGGACTTTGGCAGAAAAAAAAAAGAAAAGAAAAAAAGAAAGGCAGTTCCCTCCCAGCCAGTACCATGGTCCCCAGAGCCAACAGCCATGGTGGGTTTAATATCCAGGGACTGGAATAGCATACCGTCATGAAGCTGGAGCAGGGACATGAGAGAACAGGCATGATCTCTATGAAGCTGCCACTCCAACAGGCCTTTCGTAAGTAATTCTGGAAGGCCACGCAATTTTGATTTAAAATTGGTGTTTACCAACAATGTTAGAGTTACTGGGAGAGCTGGAACAGTGCATGCCAGAATGATTCAATGACCAAACCTGAGAGAGGGAACAGCCTCTCCAAGGTGAGCTAAATCGAAAGCTTTGCCAGACATTAAAACAGTATTTGTAAATAAGCTGAATGAGTGTTCAGCTAAGCTGAATGAGTGTTCAGCTAATCTGTGGACCAGTTTAAATTTCCACAGAAAATGTGAAATAAAACTTGGTAACAGTTCACCTGCAAGACTTCTGGAGTCAATTTTCTATATATACTGAAGGTCTCCAAACTTTGTTCCATTTAGTTCTTTGCAGAATAAAAGCAGTGATTCATTTAAGAGGCTCGACTGATGGTACACATTTCATATCTAGGATTTAAGGAGGTTATGAGCACTAGCAGAGCCCTGAGAATGAATTAAGCCTTTTTATTTAATCTGAGGCCTTTAATTGCTATTTTTAGTATAAACTATTAAGGCTTAGTTTAACTTTGTACTTTCAAACTTTAATAAACTACCTCTCCCTCTGCATTTTTTCAATAGCAAAACTAATTTCAGTGACACAGTACTCTCAGTAATGTCAAGTCCACAACCAAGCACACCGATCTCTTCTAAACTGTCCACAGATGATGCTCATCATTGCAAAACTGCCATGAAGTAGAAATGTATTCCGTTATAAAGAAGTGCAAGAAAGTGATACCCTGAATTTCAACATCTGTACTGAGAAGAGCTGGTTGGGGTTGTTCTGGGTTTGGCTCATGTTTGGTTTTTGCCAAAAGAAGCGGGTACTAGCTTGTACAGAGTAATAAGGACAGGCATTTGATATTACTGTTTATTTCTTTTTAAAAATTAGACAATTCTCAATGTATTATTCTAGCAACACACTACTAAGCACTCTATACATTCCTTTCTTCAGAATAATTCTAACTAGGTCTTGGCAGGGATAAACTGAGTAAGAATTACTGACTTTAATAGTACCAATGAGAATTAAACCAGCTGAGAACTCCTCCCCTGAATCTGACATGATACTTGTGTGAAATTGGACTACTCATATATAATACTGTGTTTTTTAAATACCTTCTGAAATAGAAATATTTCTTTCTCTGTTAGAAACATTTGTGTGTATATTTTTTCATCTTATTCAGAATAATAAGATAAAAAATTTCCATGGGCATTAAAGGGAGTTTCAACTAGGGTTTCATAAGGCAGGCTTTAAAATAGTGCCTGAACCAGTTCTTCCATAGAGCTCTTGATTAAAAACTACATACTTTCAATAACTATTTTCAGCAGTGTAAATTATGTGTCCTCCAAAGAGTTTTAATGAAAACCATTTTAATTAAAACTAGTTTGACAGCCTGAATGTGCAAAGTCAAATAACAGGATACTGAATACTTTTTGAGATTTGTCTGTATTATCTACAAACAAAACTTCCCTCAAACATCCCATGGAGCAGAAACAGTTGTTGTAGCATTAAAAGGTTTTCAGTTGTCAGATTCAAGGTCACTAGTTAAATTATTCAGTCATTTTTACTTCTAGCAAAAACAACCTCTTACAGGCCTGTATGGTTTTGTACGTTGTTTCCTAAATTGTTTAAAAGCACACTCTTATATTCTCTATTTTACAGTGTTGTGCTTTTTTATTTATCCATCTGTACCAGGTTTTAGCTGAAAATTATTGTTCAATTTGTACAAATCACCCATGATTTAAACTGTACAATTACATTTCATGTAATCTCACAATTTCATTGGGTAATTAAATGATTCTCTACAGCTTTTTTATCAAAAAAAAGCAATATACAATTAATGAATCCCTGTAGGATTTCTCCTCCTCCCTCTTCCCCCCACCTCATAAGCATTGACATTACATATTTAAATACACTGGACCAAATCCTTGGGCATGTCTGATGAGAAATCAGACATGCAAAATGGCTCAAAGCTCACCTTTCACAAAGGGCTGGATCCTATTGCAGGGCTATAACCTCATCACAGACAGAGGAAAAAAAAAAACAAACAAACTGTGAATGTCTAAATTACATCAGCTGTACAGATACAGTGGACATTCATGAAGAAGAAAAGCCCAGTAGTATGTCCTCTTACTTAAATTCTCCAGCATTAACTGTGGCATTTTAGGAGTAGGTATGAAAAGGGTATGTGGAACTGTATAGCACCAGTGGATTGTTTTTAAAATCCTCTCTGGGCAAATTACACTGAATTTAGGGCCAGTTTAGAGCTGGTATTTTAATTTTCAGTAGCTATACTATTCTAGAGGATCTAGCCCATATCATCATAGTGCAAATGTAGATACCTTCTGGTAATAATAAAACAACATAACCTTAACAAACAGAGGTACTGTTTGTTAATGAGGTGTGATACATTTTACTCAGTTATGCACCTAGGCACATTCTTTCATTGCTGAGCCATCCACATTTCAGAAAACATTTTAAAAATAACATCTCCTTTGATAATATTAGAAGTAGATGATATGATTTTTTTCTTCAGTAAATTAATAAAGTACAGTATAAACTGATTTTTCCAAAGTCATTTCAGTTTAAAATGGGCTGAAAAAAGTTACAATGTTTAACGATAATTTCAGAATAGTAACTCGCTTACAAACATTTTGTTCGCAATGAGTAAACTTTGTGACAAAAAAAATAAGTGTGTCTTCCAGCGATTCACAAACAGTATCTTAGATGTCACCATCACCTGGAGTTCTGTTGATGATGCCTTGCACCAACAGAACACTGTCCTACTGATGATCAACATTCATCTTCTTTATACGATGAAGCAAGGCATCTTTTTCCATTTGGACCTCAGCAAGAGCCATTTTGGCCTTGGCTAGCTCCTGTTTGAGACATTCATTTTCTTCAATAAGCTGAAATGATTGAGTTAGAAAAGAGGGTTATTAGTATTACTGCATGCTCTCAACTTTTTCCATTACAGTAACTTTTAAAATACCATATGTTCACATTCATTGCTGAGTGCAGGTTTGCTGCGGCTGAGTCAGTTGCAACTAATTCCCAGTCAGAGAGTGTAGAAGATGGAGAAAGATGATGCAGTCAGCTCAAAAGGCAAGATACCCAGTGTTTTAGCTACACCATTTCCATACTGGAGTGGAGCAGAAATGACACCAGGTTCTAAGCTCTAGGAATGGATTCTTACCCAGCGGAAAAAACAGCCAAGTTAATGTATGGGCTCTGTCATCATCAATTCAAAATCCAGGTATGATTGACAGATTAGTAAGGGTCTGACTTAACAGTCCAGTCCTTTGTCTTTGGCAGTTGTGTTGTGCAGGGATGAGGGAGACACAGGGAAGAAGGGAATTGCTCTCTCATAAAACTCTCTCTTATGTAAAGGAGACTAATAAGTCTGCAGTATATTATTATCCTATTTAGAAATTACTTAAGTAAATAGTATTAAATTTATTTTCCATGCCTAAGTACTGAACCACACTATAATATCCATAATTCATATTTTCCATCTCAATTGCTAAACAGATGTAACTCCCAAGCCCACCCCTAGATAAACTAACAATTATGATTGTAACAATTTTTTTCAGGGGAGGGGGGGAGGAGGAGTCAAAAGAAATTCTTAATACCTCATTTTTAATGAAATCAGCTGAATCCCCGCTTGATTTAGAAGGTCTGGGAATTTCACAAGCAGTCTGCGTGGCTTGATCCTGTGTTTTATGTCCAGCAGGTCCCGCTGCTTGCTGCAATGCACTACTTGAATTCTTCATCTTTGACACATCATTTACTCTTTGATTGTCTGTATCACAGAAAGATACTTAAGAATAGTGCTTAAGGTTTTTTGTTGTCTTTTTTCTTTTAAAGTTTGATTCTCATCAGCACAAATTTAAAACCACCTAAGCAAATATACTTGTAATATTATGTACATTTATATTTACCTCCCAAAATCAAATTTAAGAATAAAAAAATAATAATTAGAAGTCATATACCCTTTTGGAGGGAGAGAGAAAGGAAAGGAGGCATAAGAAGCAATAAGTGGCTTCCAGCTTGAAGAAAAGTACCACATTTTTATACTGACCAATATCATCACCAGAGAATATGCATTCTGAATAATTAGAAGGTTAAGAACTATTAACATTGCTATTAATATACTGTCTCCAGATCAAAATCAGATCTGAAGACTGCATTTACTTTTGAAGACACAGTGAGATAAACCTGCAGGAAAAAGTTTTTAAATTAGAAAATAACTTAAATGACTTGGCATTAAGAAACTTTCTAGCATTAGTAACTGAAGTGCACTGTAACATCTATTAAAATATCCTGTTGTACACCAAGGGAAAAAACGAGGATCATGGTTCTTAGTAGTCTAAAAAATACTCTGGGGTTTGGGTTTTTTTCTTTTTTTAACACCTCCTTCTACGCAAGAGTTTTCTGTTCATTACCCCCTCCTCCCACCACACACACGAGGTCTCAAAAATGTAGCACTGCAGATACATAAATCACTGCACTGCAGATAGCATTTGACCTATGCCTTTGAAGTCACTGTACCTGAGCAATCCATGCCAAGAACAGGGACTAGAGCACTTCAGCAAAAAGGGGAAAAAATACGAGTTGAAAGAAAACTTAAAACTATGTATTTTCTCACTAAATTACTATTTCTTTCAATGTTTAGTATAAAAAGATGACCAAAACACATTGAACATCTTTAAACAGTCGAACAACGTATTAGATGGAGAAATTAAAATACAAGCAAATCACGCCATAGCATACCTCCGAGAGAAGTCTGGTCCATCTTTGCTATACCTTCCCATTAGGCATGAGAAGGGGGCATTAAGATCACCCTGCAGCCTCCTCTTCCTCAAGTCGTATAATGCATTGCATATTATTGGATTAATACATTCAGGACCTGTACGAAAGGATGGGTGTGCTCTGCTATTTTGGGAACAATACTGAATTGAAGGGTGGCTGACACACTGAGGGGCAAGGCTGTTTTTCAGAGGAACCTGGACAGGCTGGAGAAATGGGCCGACTGGAGCCTCATGAAGTTCAGCTGAAGCCAGTGTGAAGTCCTGCAGCTGGAAGTAAACAACCTCTTGCTCCACCACAGGCTGGGGACCAACTGGACAAAAAGCAACATTGCAGGGAATGGCCTGTAGGCCTTGGTCAACAAGAAGATTTGTCATGAGCCAGCAGTGAGCTCTGACAGTAAAGACCAAGCACATACAGGCTGTACTAGCAAAAATACAGCTAGCAAGATGAGGGAAGTTATCACTCAGCACCAGTGATATCACACCTGGAATACTGAATCCAGTTTTGGATTCCCTAGTGTGAGAAAGATACTGACAGCAGAGGACCACCAAGATAATCGTGGCCAGGAGCACACGATGTACAAATGAGGGGCTCAGAGAGATGCACTTATCAAATCTGAAGATAAGAAAGCTATGGGATGATCTTAATGCCACCTTTGCCAACCTAGTGGAAGGATATAGAGAAGATGGACCAGACTTCCCTGAGGTGCTTGGCAAGTGCTCAAGCACTTCTGTCTTGAGGTGGCAGGATGGGAGGCAACAAACACTAGCTGCAATGAAGGAAATTCCAATTAGACGTTACCAAAAAATTTAATCATAAGGGTGGTCAAACACTGGGACAGATTATTTAGGGCAGGTTGTGATATTGACTTTTTGGTGCTCAAAACTTGACTGGGCAGGGCATTGAGCAACTTGATCTAATCTGCCCCTGCTCTGAGCAAGAAGCAGGACCAGATGACCTCTACAGGCTTCTTCCAACGTAAATTACTCTTATGATTCTTCCACATATTTGTGAAAGACAACAGTAAAGCTCCAGCTCTAAATGTATTGCCTTGTTACGAGTATTTAGTATTTCCCATACATGTAGAAAAAGGTTTTAAGTGTATAGATGTTTCATGGAAAGTACAAAGTTAAATCACTGTTTGAAGTACAAGACTCAGTACAATCCCAGCCATGAGCTGCCCGGACACCACTGTAATACACAGAACTGAAAACTGCTACTTGTACTTCTCGAATAATCTTTTGTTTTACAGTATTCTCTATTACTACCTGTAATAACTACAAAACCACAAAGACAACAGGTAATCACCTTGGTAATCTGTAAAGAAAGGCAATTTTTTTCTTTGGTTTGTAGTCAATTAAAGGAACCTTGGACTTATCATGATGAAGTGATGTGCACTGGTGAAGCATATCCTAATTAAACTATATGCATATTTTTATTTCTCTCAGATTGATTCAGCTGTGGGTTATCATCTTTGCCAATACACTATTCAAAAAGGTAGTTTTCCTCTATGTGACTACTATTTGAATTAAGGTACATGGCAACACAACTTGCACAAATTATCATTTCATTATTAGCCACATGTCTGCACAAAGGAAAAAAAACAGTATTAACAATAATTATGTTATAATATTGAGACATCAAGGCACAGGAACATACAAACCTCTAATGAGAAAAGTGCCATCATCATTTCTTTCTATCCAAAGTATGTCAATATGCAGTTTTATGGGTACCAGCTCAGATGCTTTGAGATTTTCACGTGGACTGTCATCCTAAAAAATACAAGTATTCAAAATTGAGTTTACCAGGAAATCAAAATAGTTAATTAATATGTCCAATTAAACATAAGTGGATTTAATGAAACTTGAAAGGGAACACTTCAGAGCAGAATTTTCTAATGGGATCTCTACTAAACTTCTGCTCAATTTTCTTTCCTGGGGATCATATTAAAGGCCTGAGTTTATCTCTGGAATAAATCTGCTGAACTCAATATATACAGTCTGACTAAAATACTTCAAAGTATTTTTACAGACATCTCAATAAGATTATATCCCAACTCAAGACATCCCTTAGCTCAGGAGCTCACAGAGTCAGAGATAAGAAACCTGCACTATATAGTATCTGATCTTCCCTTGAACTATTTAAAGATTGAATGAGTACAGCTATCATTCTCGAGCAGATTTTGTCTTTTTAGAATTTAGTTTGGGACGACACCAGCTGCAGTTCAGTTATATTACTGTATTCAACAGAAGAGAAACTTCACAAATTACTTCTTTTGGGGTCTCTCCAGGAAGTCTTTATAGTTCATTATCTCTGTCAAGCAGAATAATACTACCGGTATAATTAAGCACATAGCATGAAAGCTGTTGAGATATAACTGCCAAGGTTTCTTGTAACAGCACTGAGATTGCAGTAGGAAATGCAAAAAATAGTCACCTTTCTTAAATTCTTCCCTCTCCACCCCCCAATGAAACACACTGAATCAAGTCTCATGCAGAAGAAATAGAAGAATATACTGCATTGAACAGGCAATGCAGCATAAATTTGAACCATACCCTGTCACTCTTTATTACCCAAGAATTCATCCATATGTGAAATGTGCAGTTTACCAACCATCACGAGTAACTTCACTGCAACTTGTGTGCACTGCTGAGTGAGCACTCCAATGCTTTTGCTGCCAAGACCACTCTTGTTACTAGTTTAATAATGTATATCCTATGAAGATGGTCTGAGAGAGTTGGGGTTGTTCAGCCTGGAGAAGAGAAGGCTCCAGGGAGACCTTATAGCGGCCTTTCAGTACCTATAAGGGGGCCTACAGGAGAGATGGGGAGGAGTCTTTATGAGGGAGTGTAGTGATAGGACAAGGGGTAACAATTTTAAACTGAAAGAGGGTAGATTTAGATTAGATATCAGGAAGAAATTCTTTACTGTGAGGGTGGTAAGGCACTGGAACAGGTTGCCCAGGGAAGTTGTGGATGCCCCATGTCTGGAGGTGCCCAAGGCCAGGCTGGATGGGGCTTTGAGCAACCTGCTCTACTGGGAGGTGTCCCTGCCCAGGGCAGGGGTTGGAACTAGATGATCTTTAAGGTCCCTCCCAGTTCTAACCATTCTATGATTCGCCACCTCAAACAGCTGCTTTCTCAAGAATATTTTGCTTAAGTATGCCTTCTGGCAAATAAACCAGCACAATTCCATTTTTAAATTTAAATGACTGTATGTTAAGACTTTCCTTTCTGCACTTGGGCATCCACATTTGTGGTATGTTGAAATCTGAGGAATAGATCCACAGCTCCTATAGAAAGTGCTTGTGCTGCTCCTGTAGTAGAAACAGCCCTAAAGAAGTGCCTAAGGATCCTCAGGGGATGGAAAAGCTGCATCACGGACAGAGGGAACACCAATGCACTTTGAGTAGAACACCATAGAGATAGCAATTGCCCTTCCATTCAAGGCCTCAGCCCCAGATGCAGAACTGGAGCTGCTGTTACTCCAAAGTTTATATGGGCGATTATTAATTCCTAAAGCAATGTTATAATTATCTTATCTTTACATTTGGGTTGGTTTTTTTTTTTTCCCCCTCTTGTCCCCCCACTTCCAAAAAAGTGTCCTTATGTTTATATTCAAGGGTTGTGCAGCACAGAACTCACCATCTCCTTTAAATGCCTGAAAGAAAATCCCCTAGGAGACTTAAGCAGGAGTGTCCTCTTAATGTTACTATTTTAAGCTATGATGGTGAGAAGAGTTTGCATTATTTAGTATCTGTTTCTAGGTAGGGCAGAACATGAGATCTGAGTTCTAAGAAACAGTATTCAAGTGGCTTGAACTGGAATTCCCATTACCTTTTCCCTTCTTTTGTACTGAACTTTCATTGCAAGAACTACCCTCTATTGTAGGAGAATATTAACCTCTAAAATCTATGTTTTGTAATTAGAAAACCGTTACTATGCTAAGCAAAAAAGCCCAAACAGAAAAACCCATATTGTGCCTCTAAGAACTTGGCATACCTAACCTGTAAAACTCACAGACACTGTCATTCTACAAAAGAGACTAGGAGAAGAGGAAAAAAGTGTAAAATATTAATTCATATAAATAGCTTAGTCATGCAGAGAATTCCCCTCTAGGTATACCACACAGCTAACCAAACCTATGGATTTTTAAATTGTTTTATTGTTATCTAAAGACCTTCCAGAGTATGATAGCAGCGTCTTTGAAGTTAACTGTATCCAGATTAGTAGTTTATCATCAAAGAAACAAGAACACAATTTCTTTAGAGCAACCACATAGCTCACTGTTAACATACTTTTAAATTAATCCTTGCATTAGAAACTTTTATCTTCATAGGCATCACTTCTGCAACAGTTTCATCTTCCAGAAAATGCTGAATGTTTGTGAGGGAAGATGTTAGAAATTCAGCACTGAAATTCTCAACATGACACTGAAGAAAACCGTTTTTCACAGCCAGCAGAGAATGTATGACAGCACTAGGCCCACTTTCCCATCTCAAACTAATCTCAGGTGATGAATTAACGTTTCCAGCCACAGATTTACAGTCGGAACCTGTTGGAAAATGAAAACAAATTTGCGTTAAAATTTTGCAATGTACAAAAAAAGCAATTATGATGCAATTACTTCTACCTCTATTGTCCAAGTGATTTTCCTGAAGTATTTACAAGTAATAGCCACGAATTATGGCATTACAAATGCAGAACTTAGAGCAAATTTCTAAGTATATGACTTCAAATTACTAAAGAGAAATAAACAGTACATACAAGGACTAGTACCTCACTGTGACAACAGAAAAGGACAATACAGAACTATGGATGTGAAAAAAAAAATAAAAAAATGTGTATTTCATCAATGTCTTGGTGGTGGAAAAACAATTATTTTGCATACTTTTCTGTTAACTCCTTCGATTTTAATTCAGAAAAACATTTAAGTCTGTTCATTCTCTCAGCAGAGCAGCTATTCTCTTGGAAAGGCAGAATTTCCTGACTCAGGAACTTATTTGCTAACACAAAGGAACATAAACAGCAATGCAGTAAGATGGAGAACACAACCACATAGTGCTTCCATTATTTGGGTGGCAGCAGATTTGAACCTTAAAGAACCTCTAGCAGTTCCTTGTTAGTTTCAGTATCTTTAACCAGTAAGGACAATGGCAAAAATCAACTAAAGAGTTCTAAAATAAAATTTTAAAAATATAAATAAAATAAAAAAATAAAATAAATAAAATTATATAAAATAAAAACAAATAAATAAATAAATATTTATGGTAACCACATATGGGGAGGTAGGGGACGGCCAGTATCCATTTGTTGTACAAAAAAGAGGGTTCACCATCAGAAATAATTACACTATGGGATTCTCACATCATTTGGTCACTGGCTGACCCACAGAAATTATCTATATTACAAAATGAGTATTCACAGTAATCATATTAAGAAGCAAACATTGAAAGATAGCTGAAATCAAAGTAACTCACGTAAAATCAAATTAATGATGTCAATTTGTATTAGTAGAGCATCTGACTGTTAAAAAAATTTGAGAGAATTAAAACAAAAAAACAACTTCTTGGTTTAAACTCTGGCTCCCTCAGGGAAGTCCAATGTTTACAAGCTTAGAAGTTAGAAAAAAGACATGGATGAAGTTTAAATTTAGAGATGAAGTAAGATTGCCTTTTTCTATTTTTGTTTCTTTAATACTATTCTTTCTCCTCTCCCCATATTACTGATGTGCAGTTTATTGTAATCTCTCCTTGATTTCTGCTTGTGCATATATAAACAATTACCGAAAGTTGAAGAGAAGGCATACGGGAAATTTACCAGCAGCCTTCCGATACCTACGATGAGGTTATAAAGCCAGAGCCGGGCTCTTCGCAGCGGTGCTTGTCAGAAGGTTGAGAAGCAACAGCTCAAATCACAAGAGATGTTCGAGTTGAATGTAAGGAACGAGGACAATTAAGCAGTGGTGCAGGCTTCCTAGAGAGGTTGTGCAGTCTCTGCCCTTAGAGGTCCTTTCCAAGACCTCGTGGGATAAAGCCCTGAGCAACCTGGCCTCATCTCAGAGCTGACCCTGCTGTGACAGCACCACTGGACTAGAGACATCTTGACATCGCCTCTGCTCCTCTACCCTCATTTATCCTGTGAGGTGCAGGTTTCCTCTGTGGTGGCTTCTTTGCTGTCTACTATCTAATGTTAAATAATAATGCATACTGTAACAAATGCAGCGTACTTTACCCCTCTATTTCAGAGATAACCTACTCGAATAATCTGACATATACTGCAACAGAAAAAAATTATGCGGGTGGATTGCAAGTTACATTGCTTCTCTTCAGTAAAGTTTATCCTGGATGCCCGTATATAAAGGATGCCCATACATCACAGAAATAGTGTTCCTTCTGAAATTACACATCTGGTTTACAAGGCACTTGGTTAAAAGTCCAAGGTGCCACTGCTGATCGCATTACATTGTGAGACACAGGCTTTTTGATATATCAAGTCTCTATAGATATACTCAGGTACCCTGTTAAAGAAAGGACATTTGCAGCATGTGAACATATAGTTCAGTATATTACTGAAAACTAATTTCAACATGCAACAGACATTGCCTGGAGCTACATCAGTCCAGAATAATTAATTTTATTTCCTATCTGTAGATTAATTGGGTCCCCCTTTTGTATGGTGCTCTTTTCTCATGGATGACCTAGCACAGCAGTAAAGTCACGGCATATGCACGTATCTGTTGGCACTGGAGTCAGGGTAGCTGAACATATCTTTCATCTGGGTTAACAAAGACCAATGGGAAGAACTGTAAATGAACATAAGAATCTTCAGCCTCTGCCAGAACCCCTCCCTTTGCTACATCTGTGAATAGAGGTTTCCACAACACTTAACAGCTGTTATTCCATCATTCAATCTTTCCAATGTGTAAGTGAAGAATTGCTAAATTGCACATTTCCTTCACCAGGGGGGAAAAAAAAAAAAAAAAAAGGCACACTGCAAGTATCAGGTACCTTTTGTGGATCCAGTCCAGACAGAAAACAATTAGATACTAACAGTCCTTGGGAGGAAGGGCAACTCTCCAGATGGGAGACCAATGATCGCTCTGTCCAATTAGTCCCTGGAATTGATTTGGGAAACTTTATTTCCCTCAAGAATTTATATTCTTCCACAAATACAGAGAAAGAAATAAGTAGTATGTGCTGCAAGTATTTCCAGACCAGAAAAGAGTGCCTGCGTCATAGCTGGAAGAATCCACCAAAGTAAAGAGAAACAGCAGAACAAAAGACCACACATTCAGTCTCAGCCATGAAGTCTATCTTTGTTATCTTGCAGATACCTGAAAGGGGCACGGTCAAGAAATGATGAAGTAAAAATTACATTAAACAATTTGGAAGCTGCTATGAACTGCTGGTCCCTTCTCCTCCAAGCATGCGAGGGTCTCAGTAGAAGCACTGTCCTTCCTAGAGTACCTCTACCATACTCCTTCCCCCTTTCTTTTGTTACTGCTGCCAGACAAGAGCTGCTAAAGGCATCATCCTGCAGCCAGCCCTGCAGGGAAGTACACAGCTGCCACAGGGCCCTCAAAGTTATTTAAAAGCTATTAGGCACGCTTTTCCCTTTCTGTACCTACTGCATTAACAATCTAGTAGGTTTTAAATGGTTATTTTTACCCAGAACACCTTCAGAGACTGTAATTATGACTTGATTATTCATTGCTTTGCATGGTTCCTCAGTTCACTGGTTATAATTATTAATTCAGCCCTTGAGTAAGTTTTATTAAAGATCTTGAGGGGGGGTTGCTTTTACTGGGATATTTTCTTACACATCTGTTCACTGGTTCTTTTAGTTGTATTTTATTACCGTTAACTCATTTAAATTGTTTCTTTTGATCTAATTCTCAAGCTTTTTCCCAACCTTGATCCTCCGGAATGCCTTTTTTTTTTTTTTAAAAAAAAAAACACAAACCTGTTTTCTCTCTTAGTTCTTTTATTAGAACAAATGCAGGAGATGGGGAGCAGCAGCAGCTGCACAAGATTCCTGACTGAGTACAGAAAGCACAGCCCTACAGTGGAGCGAAGAAAAGATCAGTGGAGAGAAGAAAAGAAAAACGGGAGTGACCAGCAGTGTACAAAAAACCAAAAAGGTGTTGTTGGCCCACCCACCTAGATACCCACCAGAAAGAGAAAGGAAGAGATACAAAGTGGAAGCATTTGGAGATTCCATTCACATTTATAACCTTTTATCTATATGATTAATCAGCCAGTGCACAAGCCTCTCAATCAGCTGAACCAGAGGAAGCAGGTTCTAGTTTTAGATCCACGTGACAGCAGGGAGGTGGCATGTTCTTACTATTTACTCCCTCCTGCTTTTACAGAAGATATGAGAGATAGCCAGAAATCAGTTTGCCTGCTGTATAACCTGCAAGGCAGCCATGAGTCTTCCCTGCTGGACCTCCCTCTCGCCTTCAGATGCCTGAAGACAACTGCAACATCTTGCCACAGCTGCTCAGGCAGCAGCTGCTGGCAACTGCTCAGCTTACCAGAGTAAATGGGCTCTTTAGCTAAGGCATCAGAGGCTGTACCACCAAGCACAATTTCCTGAAGAAAATCCATGCTGCTGGAAGGCTGGGAATAAATGGCAGCCAACAGCTGCCATAGCTGTTTCCTGGGAAAGGAGATTAAACAGAAGCAGGAAGCAGGTGCATCAGGGATCTGCCCCAAAAACCCTACAGCGCAACAGAGCTGGCATCCAGCAATTTGTGTGGAAGGCTGGCAGAGGGGAGCAAAGCAAACTGTGTCATGAGGTGGCACGCCAAAACATCATGCCAAGGAAAAATCCTCACAGTATGTGAACTAGGTTTTCTGGCAGAGAATATATACGTACTCATGGCCAAGAACAGCTCTGACAATACACTGGTTGATCTCGTTATGCAAATAGCTGGCATGAAACTACACCCTGTGTTCCTATCAAGCTTTAAAAAGAAAAAAGAGGGGGGGGAAAAAAAAAAGCTGTCCTTGCAGCTCATCTTTCCTGACACAGACTCAATTTTTAGGTTTTCTTAAACCACAGATTATACATCTGTTTAAACTGTGGGTGTTAATTTAACCTAGAGATATAGAACTTGAAGAAAAGAAACAGCCCTTTGAACTAAGGTACATTTAAGCAATGTATCATTAGATGGTAAGGGAGTTCCATCTTCATAAAACAATAACATAATGTAATGCAACTTACTTGATTTTAATCAGAATTCAATGCAATGCATTTTTTTACCCACGCTATCAGAAATAGTTCAATTTTTATTTCTTTCCCTTTTAATGTATGGCAATTAGGAAAGAAATCAGAGTAAATATTCTAAACCAGCATAAAAAGGATGCTATTGTACAAACATAAAACTAGTTCCGTGCTTTTAGGCTAATATAGTGTTTTTATTTACTTAGAACAAATGTTTCCAACTCCAGTTTCACAATACTGAGATCTCATTGTTAGCTCTTACCAACAGTTCTGTTGCAAAGATAGTGTCGAACACTGATATTTCCCAGTTGATTTGGTATCACTTGGTTGACCTGTAGGCATATTTCTGTGTCGTCACCTCTGATGTCAATTTCACCATTAACACCAAATATTTGGAAAACCACAACAGACATCTGTCAACAAAATCAAGATAAACCAATATGAGATTATAAATTGAATTTACAGTGATTATTGTCTAAACTTCTTCCCCCCACAAAAAGAAAAGAATCTTTGTATCCATAACCCTTGCTCACAGAAAAGAACAAAGTTTTCTCATTTCTTCTTCTTTTCTTTTTGTTCCCATTGGCTTGACAATGGGGTTGGTTGCTCGATTGTCTGTCCAAAGACAGACACTTGTATTTATAACCCAGGAATACCAATTCAGAATTGGCCAGAAAAGGTATGAAAGTGAGACAGACATTCCCCACTCTAAGAAGCCTGTGACCTACGTGACACTTGAAATTTTCTAAGGCTGCATTTAACTTCATGCATATTATAAGCACAACCAAGCATTTGTGGCACTGAATCAGATCTGGTTAAAGAACCACATGGGCTACTAAACTTTGGCTATCTGCATAGTAGTTAGCCCTTTTTCTCTATTTATTGGATTGCAGTACCTTTCAAAAAAAAGTAGCAGTCAGTTTCAGAAGTCAGCTTTGGTATCAGGAGACAGATGTCCATCATTATTACTACTATTTTGGGGTCATTTTTTCTAATGACTTTTTAGTTATATTCTACGAGCAGAAAAAATATGCTAACATGCATTTACATAACAACCTGCATGAATTCTGTTTTTTCCCATACTACCTATATGCACAGATAATTGAACACTTATTTAAAAGGAAACAATCATTTCAGTGAGCGGCTTTTTTTCATATTTTTTTTTTAAATGAAAGTGATCCACAAATACTTAAAACAAAGGTAGGATTACATGACTAACATTACTAAGTAAAATATGTCAGCAAGCACACAACAGATTTCAGTAAATTCACTGTCTTTCCTTGGGCCCACATACTCTTAGAGTTCCAATTCATGACATTAACTGATACAAGAATGTAATTTAAGAAGCATTGATTAGGTCAAGGATCAGCAAGGAATAAGTAGATATGCAGATGGAAAAAACTGAACCCTGCATGGTGCCCTCTGGGAGGAAATCTCTCTCTACATGCACTATTCTTATAATCTTCTCTAAATACTGGGTGTTGTCCTGCCATAATCCTGGACAAGCGTCATCTGTGATCTGATCCAATAAGGCAGTTGTTACACCCCTATTTGCAAACACTACAGAATGCTACCAGTGCTACAGAAGCATCTCCACGTAAGAGATGTCAGTTATGGTGCTTTCTTTTATCTATACTTGGTGATGTTAAAAAGCTCATTTTCAATATCATATTCAACAGAGTGTGGAAGAACATCATGATGTTATAAAATATTCCTGTGTACTGAAGCAGAAATATTTCATTTTTAAGTGGCTACTGCCATTTATCAACAGTGGCTATAGAGGAGATAACCAGGACAGAGAATGCTCAGTGTAACTTGGATTATAATCTTTATTTGCACTTGATACAAGTGCACTAGAGCTATAGGCTTACATAATGCACTAACAAAAGCTCCCAAAACTACTTTAAAAAAATCACCTCTGAAAGCATTCATTTTAGCTCTATTTTAAGGTTTAATTTACTGAAGCATGTATTCTAATGGAATTCAATATTACCATTTCTTCACTAGTCTCATGGGCATTCTCTGAAGCAGCGCTCATGGCATCTGGAGATGACCCATCACAATTTTCAATCACTGTGCCTCCTTCATGGGCATTTTCTGATGGGCTTTGATAGTTTGTGGCTGTAATACCTTCCATATATACATCAGAAAAAACGCAAAGTTAGCATAGCATAGCATAACCTGAATCACTCCTGCATTAAGAATAAAGTCAGCGTCTTGTTATCGTATGCATACATTAACTCATTTTTTAAGATGAGTTGAATGGTTTATTAAACAAATATTTATGATTGAACTGCCAAATCCATTCCTCTTACAGAGAGTTCAAAGTTCTAGATGCTATGCAAGTAAGGCAGTGTATAGTGACAAACTCAAAACGGCACTCTACATGCGTTGTATAAAAAATTGTGAATGGTCTTTTTTAGTCTTCCAAATCAAATACAAAACTGATCCAGCAGAAAAATGGTTAAAGATTCCAAGTCATGTATCTAAAACACTTTTGCTCTAAAAGTTTGCAGTTTTATACAGAGAGAAATAATCTTTACATATTTTCATTAGAGTGAACATGGTAGTGTTTCCTTGACAACTAGAAAGCATGCAGACTTAACCTGCAGTTAAATATTGTTTAATAAGCCAAAAAGACATATAAAGATTATTTAAAATGGAAAATGTATTTTATGGCATACTCCCACATAAGCCCATGCAGGAATACTCCTACAATCCAAATACATAACAGGCTTGCAAGTGAAGCAGTCTTCTCGTCGTTTCTCTAGACTGACAAGAAATCCCACAGAAAAAAATGGTCATTCCTCATTCAAAGTAGAATTTATCAGAAAAGAGGTATCAATAAAGTCTTACCATATTTTTGGACATTAGAAAATTATTTAATCAGTTTTGCCAGACAGCTACTAGATCATTACAATTGCATAATCCACAATACCACAGACTATATAGACATAATTACCATACGCCTGAATTCCTCCCTCAGATCAGGAGCAAATGCTCGTGCACAGATGAGCAAAAATTGGACAAATACCTGCTGTTAGACAGTCAATAGGTACGAACTGCTCCATAAGGAACAAGCTGCAAGGAGACTACCAAATCTATCTGCCTGGTAATTAGACATGGTGAGTATTAGTGAAAATTCATTTCTTTTTCATCTACATTTAAATTAAAGCTTCTTTACCACTTCAAGCGTAACACCGATTCAGGGTACAAAGCTGTAAACGTTTAAAGCCAAAGCAACAGCTTTTAAGCAAAGCAGAGAACACTTCCACTTAATTCAGAGTTGCAACATAGCACTGCAATGCTTTTACCTTCCTCAAGAGAGGAAAATTAAATAGTGTTTAATTAAGAAGCACTACTTAAGCAGTATACCTTACTGTTTTCCCTTGAAATGATGTGCTGTGAAGATACTTGATATTACTGACTGAAGAAGCTAACAGAAACAGTGTAGTGAAGTACCCAGGATTTGCTGCACTACAATTCTTCTATTATTTTAGTAATAAATGATGTTTTCATGTATTGCTTAAAAATATTTTGTTAAACCTACTTACCTTTCTCCAGAAAGCTTTGGCTGTCACTTCCATCACTCTCTATCAAATGATCCTCTAGCATCATACTGTCAATAGAGATGGTATCCAGAGAGACTTGTGATGGACTTCTCTTCATATTCTTGTAAGAGACAGAGAATGTAGGGAGGTTGGACGGGCAGCGTTCCTTAGGCCTTGCACTTATAAAATATAAAGATATTAGGAAATTATTATTTCAAAGTAAAGGAATTACATAGAAGTTACTTGAAAAAATTCTTGTACACCAGGTAAGATATAAAAGAAAAAAATCTGATTACTCAATAATCCTTTGGCAAGAAAAAGAGATAAGCATTCCTGTAGATATTTATGTCAATGTTTTTCTCAATACGTATTTCATAACACTTAAACTGAAAGTAAATAGTTTAAGTCAATTAACAGTTTATTTTAGCTTTCACTGAATGCTAAATATTGCATATCTTTTATCTTTATGTACTTTTAAAATTTTCATCTACCAGATGTTCACTTCTGTTGACCATTACTAAAAGTACGTGGCCAAGACTGATAAATATTTTCAGATAGTAAGAAGATTGATTTAATATTAAACCTTCTATACCTTGATGCAGACTGGGATGCAAACATTCTAACCGAAGTCACTTTCTCTTTGTTGATTTCAAGCTCTTCAGGTTCTAAGGCAGTTTCTGTTTCCAAGTCAGTGACTCGGGTAGGGCAGCCTTCAGTTGTGCTTTCCTGTTCATTTAACTTATTCGAGAATATGTTTTTGTCAATCTCTTTATCATTGAAAAATTCAGTAGAATCTTCTCTCTTATTTAAAATAGATGCTGAATCCCTAGGCTGCAAGCTACTTTTCTCACTCAGAGGTCCACAGACCTCCTCTGAATCACTTCTACTAAAAAGTCCACTGCTTCCTCCTTCACTTGTATCTCCCAAACCTTTATCTGATGCATCATCTGAAAATGACGTTCCTTTCTGAAAATCCATATTACTGTCCGATTTAAACAAAAGAGGATCTATCAAAATTCCTTTATTAACTTCAGCATTCAGAGGCTTGCAGTCATTTACATAATCAAAATTAGTAATACCAGCTTGCACTACCTTATTGCCAACTACTTTATTCTCTGAAGTAAGAGCTTCCCCATTTCCCAATGGGGAGAGTTCTGATGCCATGGGACTTCCTTCTTCCACAACTGGAGACTTACAAGGGTTTCCCTGAGTCACTGGATGGAGTAGTAAGGCTAGTTCTGCACTTTTCAGTAGGATTCCAATGCAGACATCCGTTTGCTTTGCAGGTTTTCCTGTCACTGCTTCTACATCATTCCTTAAGTTTTCCAGGAGCAATACAAGAGATTCATGAAGAAACAGCAAAAAAAGATACTGGTAATGATTGATCTGCACGCTTACGTGTTTTTGAACGTGGACAAGAACATTTACATCTGCATCAGAGGAAGAGCTTTCAGCAAGCACTCCTGAAGTGTCTGACAGTTGAATGCCATTGGTCAAGGGCTCCGTCTCAGTGCTGTAATATTCTTTTAGAAGTTTTTTACGTTGCAGTCTATTAGCAAGATCACTAGATTCACTTTTTGGAATGTTCAAAGCTGTCTGATGATGTGATAAAAGCTCTTTTTGCGACTTGGCAAATCTTACTGGCTGGCAAATCCAAAGTGAAAGTGGGAATGAATCCACAAAGCTTATTGGTCGGCCTTTCCCACTTTTTGTTCCTTCGTAATCTATCCAAAACTGGGAAAAATGCAAGGCCCAAACATCAGTAGCTGCAGATGTCTTTAATGCATATTTATTTAATTTTGGTATGATGTAACCTTTATAAACATCATGCATTTTAGTATCTTGTTCATGAGCATGTCTCTGGAAGATTGGATGCAAAAGATTAAAATTCCTCTGAGACTTAGGAAAAGTAGTGAAAGTTCTACTGAAAAATTCATAGTCTTTGAAGTTCTGAAACAAAGCTTCTAGATCAGAGTGTCTGCAGTTTGGCGAGTATCTTGTATTCGTAGCAATCATCTCTGAACTTTGAATGGAAAGTGCACGAGGTTGATCTCTATGAATTTCAGGTTTGTTTTCAGCAGGGACGATGAACTACAAGAAAGAAATATATTTTGTCTTGTTAGAAATATGTAGATTAAGAAGGTATACAATTCAAGAAACAAAATAATAACCATGACAGCTAAAATAAAGGAATATAATTAGAATTTTATGAGAACTCAAGTACACTAACACAGAGCAGGGATAAGTCAGGCTTCCAGATTATCATTTGTGTTTCCTCTCATTTTTAAGAATGATGCTGTGGCATCTGAAACTCAGTGTTTGTAAAAAAACAGAAGGGTCTCAGGCTTTTCTTATCTGAAGGATTTAGATTTAAGTCAGCTATATTAGGCTGAAGTGTCTCATTTCTTCAACTCAGAAAGAACTTGGCAGAAAGTTTCTTCAAGTGTTCCAAGTATTTACAGCTTTGAACTCAAGTTACAATTCTCTGTTCTTCAACCTGATTTGTCAAATAGAGTTGTTCACTACACTGAGTACTACAGTATATTATTTCTATGTTAAGATAGAAGAAAACAATTAAACATGCTAACACTGCTAATATTCTTAACATTGCAGAATACAGAATAGGTGACCACTATCTGATAATCACAGTAAATTTTTTTCATCATAAAAATCAAAATATACTCCAAATCCTAAAAAAAACCCACCCAAAATAGTTCAGTATACTGGATTTAATTTAACTTCCATATCTTTAGTGCAAGTTTTAAAGGAAATACATGTTTTATGCCAAATCCTGTACTTGATGTTGTTAACATGGGCCTTGGTCACACCAGTTTTGCTAGTATCAGTGACACTATCTTCTGCCATAACATCCCCATGCAGAATCTAGAAAGATCAGAGTGAAAAGTCATCCTAGAGACACTTAAAAGATGGGAGTGATGAAGCTTCTTCATGTAAATAAAAGGACTCAGAACAAAATAATCAAATATGTAAGTATATAATTAACTGTATGATATATAAGTATCAAGCACACCAATAATACAAGACTCATAATGTGCTAAAACAGAAATAATGCAGTTAATAGAGGGATGAAATTATTAATAGGAATCAAAGTTTGAGGGATTTAAGAATACTTTCACCTCTGAACCTTGGAAATGCAAATGCAAATCAGGGAGGAGGTGGTGGTGGTGGAATTGTCTGTTCAATAATCTTTCTCCTCCACAAAAGGGGAAGGCAAGGGAAGCAAAAATTTGATGTTCAGCTGGGTTAACAAGCACCTCTCCTCTGGAATAAACACATAGAGAACATGTGTACCTGAACTACAGCCAAGGGCCAGCATGAAACAGTAAACAGTGAGAATGGGTTTTGAGAAAAGAAATAAACCTTCAGATGAACTGCCTTCTTTACTCCAGGCATTCACTAACAAGACAGAAGAGTTTTGATGTACTACAAGCAGAGGAACAAAGGAGGGCTCTTGCATTAATACAGAGTGCAAATATGATTTTTTTGCTAGTTGTTTTTACTTCAGTGCTCAATTCTTTTTTTCTTCTGCTATGTCAGCTTCATTGAACACAGTGAAATAATTTGTTAATATTCCCATTCAGGTCTTCAGTACAAAACCAAAATACCCATAGGACATAGATGAAGTAGTATGGAATGGTATGTTTGTCTTCAAACCATCATATTCTGCACAGTTTTTCAGAGCAGCAGTGCTTATTGCATGGGTGGTTTGTTCATTTATTTGTCCACTTATTCCTTAAACTGCTTTGCTAACAGCTTTTCAGAATAAAAGTATTTTCTTCCAAGAAACCACAAAACCCCTCCTCAGTGACAGCATACCTTTAACATTAGTCCATCAACTCTAACATCAACATGTTCATCTGATTTTGAATTGTCATTTAGCTTGTACATGGCCATGAACTGAATAAGACTCTGTTTCAAATCCAACACAAACTGATTTAGCCAAAGAATACTTCTCTCATCCAGGGTGAACTGTAAAGCATTCAGCTGGCCATACAAATTTGGACACGGAACTAAAAGAGAAAACAAAACAAAATCATGAGAATAAGTAAAGTATTTAGGGGTTGGGTTTTGATTTTTGGTTTTTGTTGGTTTTGTTTTTTTTTTTTAAAAACAAGTGCAGACTTACATTTTCACCAGTATTTTACATCAGAGAATAAATTGTTAGGGAACCCCTAAAGTGATGCTTCTTTCTCTCACTCCAAGAAAGTAACTGAATTTTTGAATGTAAAAGCTAATAGTAGAATAAAATGAAGTCTGAAGAAAGGTGGAGAATGTCCTCATTACAGAGGAAGGGCAGGACCAAGGAGATATGCTGTCCTCAAGTCCCATCCTCAAGAAATCCCCTGACATTTCTGTACATAAAACAGGGCCAACTCCGTAACACATTAATAAAAATAACTCCAGCAGATCTTCGTCGCATCTTAGATACCACTGATTTGAATTCTTTTCTGTAGCCACTGAGTTCTTTTCTGTAGCCAGACAGTGGAACCGCAGAAACAATACATGCATGTTAGAGAATGAATAATTTGTGTCAGTAAAAGTGCTGGGAGTGTTTTCAGACTTAAAAACCATGTCTATACTTAAACACAGTATTAATAGGAATTTGCCAGGAGCAAGTACTGCAGCAATGGAGCAGCGTTGTGTTCTTCCACTGTAAAAAGCCATTACCTATTTCCAACTGCCAACCTGGAATTGGTACTAAGCTTAATAAAGTGAAAGTAACACATAAAATTTATGGTTCGGTACCAAAAAAAAAGTCTTACTAGGAAAGTCCTTTCCATCAGGGTAGTAATATTCAGTGAATTCAATATGAATAGCTGGCATTTCTGGTGGAAGATAAAGTGACTTTTTATTGCAAGAGATCAGAGCTTTAGGGGAAGAACGACACTGGTCTGCTGTTGAAACCTGTAAAAGATAAAAGATTAGTTTCATTAATACACTACATTTTTATGAATCATTAAGCATTTGCAGTTGCAAGGCACTGCCCCTAGTAGGGTAATATTCCACTGGTCTCAGACGTAGATGCCCAACTACACAAAGTGCTGACAACAAGAAACACCTCATTCCCTTGTAGTAAAAGCGATCTGCATAGAACAGTTTAATGAGAAAACTACATACTATTAACAGTACCAGATCCCCTTCCTTCATGCAAGGCAGAAGGTCACTTTCAAAGGCATTCAGTAGAAGCCTAGAATGATCTCATATCTTTACTGCAAACACTACAGTTCCTGTATAAGTAACTACAGTAGGACGTGGTATATTTTCACACCGTCTGTCCAAAAGGATCCCATATCCAGATGATAAAGGATAGATAAGCTAGAGAAGTTTATTACAGAAATGTTAGGAAGTCCTTCTATTGTCATAAAGACAGGTTCCAGTACATGGGCCAACTCTTGACTATTCCCTGCTAAGCAAGGTGTTGAGCATGCAGAGCTATGTATGCTTGGCTATGCCAGAAGGTCTATTTCACAGGAGAATCAAGACACTATAGAACAGCAATCCTCCCATTTCTCTTTCCTTCCAATGTAAATTACAAAATAAGAAAGAGATCACCTTTTGACATATATTTCACCTTAGATTTCTTGGAATGTACCCTATTTTAAAAGTATGTTGTCAAACCAAAGCTCTTTCATCCAACACAGTAGGTAAGACTGCTAGTTTGAAACTAGCCAACATATTAATATTGAATATATGATGATGTCTACTTGCATTAGTTTCACTGGAAGTAATGAATATATAACCTTTATAAGCCTGCTTCACTCTGTAGCTGTTTTCAAGCTGCAAACATCTCTGTATTAACACACACGAAAAATCAAGTAATAACAGATCTATTTAGAAAAATAGCTTTTTATAAATTGTATAGTAATAATGACAATTTAAAAAATTGAAAATATATTTGTGTAGGGAGGAGGAGGAGACAAGCATCTGAAGAGTAGAACACAAATAAAAACACTAATAGTACACAAAATGATATTATAAAACCACTTCAAATCCAGATGAAGGCTCCTGGCAGCAAGTTGCAACCTCCCACTCTACCAGAAGCGATATGGCAAAAAAGCACTGAAAACTAGAACAGGAGCAAGTAGAGGTCACAATGACAAAGGGCACACACTAAGTATTTTTGTTAGGACCTGAAATTCAGAGTAGATACCCCTATACCACTCTCATTCTGCCTTTGAGATATACTCCTTCTCTATTCCAGTTGCCTCCTAGCTGCACCAAAGACTGAATCTGAAGAACAGCCAGCAACTAAAACTACTCACTCAAACAAATTGGGCTGGGGGGAAGAAAAAAAAAAAAAAAAAAAGGAAAAAAAAGAACAGTTAAAGTGTGTACTCAGAATATCACTGGGGGAGGGAGGAGCTAGAGAAAAAATTTTAAAACTCTTAATGTTTAAAAAAAGATTCCATATACTTTGAAATAGATAACAATAAGAAAAGCATAAAATACAAACCCCATATTAAAATACTGGGTACCTAACATAGTACAATGAAAAGATGAAATTCCAAATGTCAGGATTTGGGGAACGGTAGAACTCAGATGCAAAACATAATTGTGGTAGGGTATCATCTAATATAAAGTCGGTAAGAAAACATCCACCAATTTTAACAAAGCAGAAGCAGGCCCATAAAGGTCTAATCCAATAATGAATGGAAGGACGTCTATAATTTCAATGGGCTTTGGAATTGTCCCTTAAAAACCATAGTTAAGTAACAGTCAAGGGCAAAGTAGCCCCAGTTTTACTAACTTCAAGAAATGTACCTGATATATATTGAAATCTGCAAGTCTAACCACAATAGGACTAGACATCAGTTTGCCCTTTGGTTGTTGGGAAGATACAGAGGAAGCCCTAGATGTTCCTTTCGGTATCTGTTCCTTGCCTGTAGGAAAGAATAGTGATGGAATCATTGAAAAGCACAGTCTTTTTTAGAATAGTTTTAACATTTCATGGAAGTAGAGCGTTAGTGATGCAAACAAAGTACCTGTTTGTAGGTTCTGAGGAGATACAGCAGGTGGTGATTTGGGAGGAGAATCTATGACCTGGTCTTTCACAGCCTGCTTAAGCAATTCAACATTGCTTTTGAATTCATTTAATAATTCTTTGGCCCATCCACTTCTGGTTTTAGTGGCATCACTATAATGCATCCAGTGATCGCAGCTGTCTCCTGCAAGAGGAATGGAGGAAACATTAACTCATTTTAAAGTTTGCTTCAAACCGAATAACAAGATTCTACTATTTCACAATTCTTCTTCAAAATATAATCTCATTGCATGCTGTAATTATAGAACAACAGAAGTTATAAGAGATGTTAAAACAGGAGTTATATATTACATAAAATCAAGTCTCACTGCTTCACAAAATCACTCAGAAAACAATATATTGCCACCTGCCTTTTAACACCACTAATTAATGCTCAAAACATCATTGAGTATTTCTAGTTCAGAGAAGTTTGATGGCACTTTAATGTCATATGTGAGAACATTCAAAAAAATGTTTCACTGAAAAAAAAAAAAAATTGAGAGCAAGTAACAACAACGTTCTCAGGCTCACTTTTTCCAAGCTTATCTTTCCTGCCAGAACTGTGTCCTAAGAAGTTTCTGGTCCCTTTCCAAAAATTAATTATTTTTGTCCTGGCTCTCTAGCACCTTTATGGCACACAAACAAGAGAGTAAGTTCAATCACTGCTGCAGCACACCCAGCCTTAAAAATCAAGCCCAGTGGAAATTCTTTTATTCATAACATGTCCCTGTTGGTCAAGTTTTAAACTTCTAAAAGAAACTGAGATCTCTTCCAACAGCCCCTGTGAAAACAAGTCCACTAACCTGTTTGATAATAAGGATGCAATACAAATAAGTTCTATTAAGTGATACATCACTCTCTAAATACCATATATGAAAACTTACTTTATTTGGGACTTAATGAGGTTTTGAACACTTACACTGCGGATGAGTAGATATAGTTGCTATTAAAATAGGAAAACGCTTTGGTAAAAAAATGTGATTTCAAGTCAAAATGCAAAGATTTCATCGTGGAAGAAACTAAGGGAGGGGCCTATCACAAGAGATGATATTTTTCCCCATGCTCCTGCCTAACAGCCTTGTGACGGTTATTCACATCTTTCTAGCTAAGGAAGAAGAGAAAGGAACAGGGAAGAAAACAGAAAGAGAGCAAGAGGGCAAAGACAACATTCAAGTCCATGAAGCTGGGATTCTCCAAAACAGGGCTGAAGTGGGGTTACCCCAAGCATACGTACATAAATTCTGAAATCTACAGGACAGCAGCATAATAGGGAAGGCTCTTGTACCCCTTCTGGGAAGTTAGTATAGGTAGGTGACTCTCTGAAATACTTGCACACTAACACCTTACTAAATTCAAAGATAAAAAGAAAGCGTACAAGATGTGGAAAAAGCATCAGGTTACCCAAAAGAATATGGAAGATGATGTTAGGAATGCCAAAGTCTAACTGGAATTGAATATAATGAGGAGCATTAAGGACAACAAGAAAGGCTTCTACAGGTGTATCACTAACAAAAGGAAGAGTAGGAAAAGCTTGGGCTTGCTGCTGAATGGCACAGGGGACTTGGTGACAAATGACATGTAGAAGGCTGAGGTACTCAATGCCTTCTTTGCCTCACTCTTCACTGGTAACACTTGCCTTCAGAATTCCCAGGTCCCTGAGACCTTTGGGAAAGTCTGGAGCAAGGAAACCTTCCTCTCAGCAGAGGAGCATTAACTCAGAAAACAGTTAAACAGATCAGACAAGCACCAGGCCAGGAATCCTGAAGAGATGCAAACAAGTGCTTGAGAGAGCTGGCTAATGTCATGGGAAGGCCACTCTACTACTGAGATTACATCTGGAGTGCTGGGTCCAGTTCTGGGCTCCCCAGTACAAGGTGGTCATGGACTTACTGGAATGAGTTCAACAAATGGTCACAAAAATACTTAAAGGACTGGAACACCTTTCAAGAGAAGCCTGAGATAACTGGGATCATTTAGCCTGGAGAAGAAAAGGCTCAGAGGGAACTTATTAATGTGTATAAATGACTGATGGGGCAAATACATATCAGGGAGCGAGATTCTTCTCAGCAGTGCCCAGTGACAGGACAAGAGGCAACAAGCACAAAGTGAAATACAAGAAATTCCACTTAAACATTTAAAAAACCAAACAAACCCACCCAAAACTTTTCTGCTGTGAGGGTAGTTAAACACCAGACTAGGTTACCCTGGGAGGCTGTAGTCCCTCCACCCTTGGACTTATTCAAAACCTAACTGGGCACAACACTGGGAAGCTAACTTCACTTGACATCACTTTAATCAAAGGGGTTGGACTAGGCAATCTCCAGAGGTGACTTCCATCCTCAACTACTCTACATTCCATGTATGGAGATGTCATTGCCATGTTTACCTGTGAAAAGTGAAGAGCAGGCCAGATTGCAACAAGAAAACAATATTTTAGTGGAGCTGGCACTCATGTTTCTACCATCAGAATTTATTGCAGGTTACCCAGGAAGAAAATGCTTTCTAATTTCTTGTATTGTCTCAATATATCAGCTTGACCAAGAATTTCCTGATTCTCTCACAAGAACCCAAACTGCAAAATAATTAATTGTTGAGGGCTTTCTCTTGACAGGTTAATTGCAACTCCAAGAAGACCATACCAAAAGAGCTATTTCTAAATATTCCATAGGCCAGAGAGTTACAAAACTAGAAAACAGTCTGGTAACAGTCACAGAAATATATAGCTGTTTCCTTCTTGCCCACTGCTACAGAGTATTAATACAGTGCTGTCCATCAGTATGCAATATTGCAGAGCCTTGACATCGGGGCAGAAATCCTCTGCATATCAGGTGATAGCCTGATACAGCAGCATATAGAGGCATGATACCTACATGACTAGAGAACTCCCTTTGAACTTTCAAGATTAACATGTGCTCCTTCTACTTTGAGTAAAGGGACTCTCCACCCCGTCCATGATAGTTTCCCCATAGAATTGCCACACTCTAGTTCTAAAGTGGTGAGATGATGACCTCTGGCATGTTCCCTTCCTCTCCACACATACACCCTATTGGATCAAATACCACCACTTTTGGCAGTTTTTTGTCATGGTTTATTAGCAAGACCTAGATTTCTGTTACTTAAACATACTTGCACAAGCCACAGTTTAAGACAGCAGGAGAACACTACCTTTAGAGGCACCGCCTCTGCTCTGCAGATGATCCTTTCCATCTCTGGTTTCCTGTAGTGGGCGTTATGTTCTCTGTAGCCATTACCTAAAAGCATTCTCAGGGAGCTTCTAACACACCCATCCAAGAGCCTACAGTGCATGGTTCAATCTGGCTAAGCACCCTTCCACAAGAAACAATCTATTTATTTCCCCGGTTCTCTATATTTTCTCTGAGGAGAGCACACAGAAATCATAGCTAGATCAGACCCCCGCTTAAACACAGAAGGAATCAGAAGTGACAAGAAATGAGAAACATAGCTGGCTCACAAGACAGGCGTGTGCTAAACCTCTGTAGCTTAAGGTCCCATTTTTACAGGGCAGGAAACCAGTATCACAAATTTCAGACCATATTAGGCCAATCTATAGGAAAGAAAGATTACCTATTTTTCTTAAGCATATTCTTTTCTGTGGCTGTGTATGTTTATTTGACCTATGCTGAATTACATTTTTAATGTGCAAAAACTATACTTGCTACTTATGACTTAAATAGATTGACATTACAGGATTCCATCTGCAACCATGAGTGACAAGAAGGACATGAGGCTCATGAGGACAGCTAACTCAAATCTTTAATGTATGTGGATAATCACTGCAAAATGACTGCTGTGTGTTAGTAAAAAGCAACAGAAAGCACAACCAACTCCTCCACCAACTAAAAGCCCCTCCACTGTACTGAATTGTCTTTGATCTCAAATTCAACAGAAAACTGATTTTGTCTCTTCTAAATATTGCAGATTTCCAAAAACCATATTTAATAGAAATGATTTGTAAGAGTGCTTCTTTGGAAATTGCTGACATCTGTTTAATAACAATTCCTTGACAAAAGGGTATATAATCGAACCTCTACACACTGGGATTCTTTTTCAGCAAAATAAATTAAAAAACATTGCTTGGTAATGGACCCAAAATGATAGACTTCTATACGGAAAAAAGAAAGACCTAGCAGATTGACTCTTGCAAATATCCAATTAGTGAATTCTCAGTCTGCCATACTACTGCCTTTGTCTGTCAATACACAATTCTTTTCATGTCAGAAATGTGTAAACACCATTTTGTTGACCAAACAGAACAGCGAAAAGGAAAAGCATTTGGCCTTAAAATAGCTCATTCACAGAAATTAAATTGGTTCGGAGTTGTTGCCTTTGTTGTTTGGTTTTGCATACAGAAGGAAATAAAAAGGTGTGCATTTCAAACACTTAGAACATTATTATCCAAGCTGTTTACATACACACAAACGAATTTTTAGTATTCAAGCAAGAGAGTTATATTCACAGGTAATTCACAAAATGCTCGCTTTCATACCTGCCTTGTGAAATGGGTAATAGTCCACTGTCAAATAGCTAAAGGAAAGCTGCATCGCCCCTCCTGTAACACGTCTATTTGAGTCTGTAAAATAAAACAACGCTCAGTTCCACAGATATTGTATTTAGCATCTTCGTTCTCATGTTGCTGCATTCCTTTAAACACCTAACAGCTACTTCTTCCTCCCCTTTACTGGCTCTCCTTACAATCTTCACTATCTTCCATCAAAATTTTCATTCAGGTAAGTCTTCACTGGTTCTAAAGATCAGCTTGTAGAGTTCTGTGATCTGTACTCAGTCACTACTAAGAAATTGCATATTGTTTTAAATGCTATTAAAAAGAAAAGACAACTCTTTGAACATATTACTGCAGTTTTCCTGAAACAAAACTTTTCATACTGAAAATATAATTATAATCAGTCATTTGAAGTCAACAGTTACTTTCAAGAATAGTGTAAATATAATTTGTTTTATTTTATTTGACAAATATTATTGCAGTGAAGAGATCTTCAGAGCCCTCTGTTCTCATTTTTTCCACTGCTAAATTTAAACTTCATGGCCAAAAATAAAGGACCAATAAAAGGACCTCATTAAGAATGATAAATCCCAACTGCAGTAGATACACTGCATGTAAGGAAATATGTCTTTAGCCAGTGAACCTTACACCCTGCTGCTCTGCAAGTGTCTTCCTTAATCAAGAAAATACATTTGGTGAAGCCTATGTTTTTCAATATTCTTTTCTTCAGCAGACCTTGTATGCCTCTAAATTCTTCAGTGACTAGCCAGCTCCTTGGATATACACTGATATGCCATTCTCTTCTGATCATTTTTTAAAAGGCATTAAAAAAGTCCTTTTTTTTTTTTCCTGGTTCTAAATATGGCTATATGCAATAGTCTTTCTTTAAAAAGAAACCAAAACAAACAACAAAACACAAGTACTACACACAAAATTATAAGGCCACAGAACACTTGTTCCATACCTTCTATGTGATGCAGAGCATAAAAAATTCTCTAAATTAGTAACACAAAGAGGACTGCTCTTTTATTAGTCTGTATTTTATAGGAGTATTACAAAAGGAGATTGTATAGTGACCCTTTCAAGCCACAGTAATGTTGCCACTGCATTCTTCATAACCCAGTTAACTTATAATATAAAAAAACCCAAAAAACAAAAAACCACAGCAGTAACAACCAGACTGGACAGAATCAGTTTCTAGAAGACAGGAAAAGGACTGAAGCTACTAGCAATCTTAGCAGTTTTTATTGAATTTATTTTAAAATAATTATATTTAATAATGAAAGAATGTCCTGATGGAGACATCTAGCTCATTTTAAACATGCCTACAGACACTGAAGACAATTCTGAATATTCCTTTAAGAAAGACTCTTGATTAACATTATTGTACTCCTCAAGGTTTTCTGAAGATCATTATGGTTCACAGGCATGTGACTTTAAAAAAAAGTTACCTTTTTCTTTAGAATGGATATCATCACATATATGTAGGTCCAAATGGGAAATTACTAAGTGATGAGAAGTTTCCTTAACATCAAAATCATTAAACAATTTTACTATTGCGTCATTTTGATCAGGTGCTGCTGTTGTCTGGTGTGCTTTCACCTGCTGAGAGCTGGGTGCTGGGGCAGAGCTCTGAAAAAATATTTAGTCACATCAATTTACAAAGTTTATCCTTCCTTTCAAGCATAAGTATCCCTTCACTTGCTCAAAACAGATCTTTGAAATAAGGAAAAAATCTGCACCACCATGCATTCACTTTAGATTGTTACTGAGGTTTAACTGTGCTGTTTTAGAATAAAGCTGAGCTAATGGCTAGGTGTCTCAAAGAGGCAATGCCAGTGCATCCCTCATTCTCTCCTTCCCCCCTGACACTTCTTTAGACCCCTGTCACTTGCAGCACTGGTATTTTTCTAACTTTTGTTGGAGGCTGTTCAGAGAACTAAACGTGTAGCAAACTATCAATTTTTTGTTGGGTTCATTTCTGCTATTTTAGTTCCCCAAACTACATCACATTACGATCAAACGTGAGCTGGTGCCAGTACCAGGGGACTGAAGAATTAGGACCTCCTGCTCAGTACCAGCCAAACATTAGATTGCTGTAGCTGAAACACCAAATCACATTGGAAGTCATCAAGACCACCACAAGAACTGAACTCTCCATTACTAGTACACTACCTTTATTGTAAGAGGTTCTACACAAATGACTTTCAGTCTTGGTAATAAATTATGTTTTATTTGTACAGTACTGTCTTTCACCAGTGTATTAGTGCTGCTTCTTCACAGCCTCCCCCAACACTCACAAAACCTAGCTGGTCTAGTCTGCTGTATGGGCTGCAAGACGACCAAGATTTATGTAAGATTATCCTACATGCAGCATCAATATCACACTTAAGTATGCAGAAATATGTTAAAAGTTGAATTATTTTTCACTATATATTCCAACAAGAGAGCTGCATGAAGGAAAGCTCTTCCTAAAAGCTCATTTTTCAATACCATGAAAACAAACTGGATAGGCGCTTTAAATCATTAGTACGCATATCTATCCGCATATTAAGTTTACCGTAGTGTCTATTAATTTTTTTTTTAATTCATAACCAGAAAAATATTTGGAGAGCAAATTTACTAAACAGTTAATCAACTGTTAAGTAAATACAGACGTCTAAATACTCTGTACGTGGATAAAGAAATACAAACTTTTTCTTTCCTGCAAATTAACATCAATATACAAAATCTTGTAAAATAAAGTCTATTTTATACTACTGTGATTCATTCCCAGTGTAATTTAAGATATACAGCTGAATGAAAATGAGTAACTGAACATTCTCTAAAATAAATTAACACAATTAACTGCAGTGAGTTGTATTTTAGAACACCTGATAATGATACAGTGAGAGATCAGTTATCGTACCTGTGCTGTTTCGGAAGCCAAACTTTTTCTCTGTTCTGTTGATTTCTCTATGGCTTCACTAAGAGATTTGGCATACTGCACCATGGCTTTCAACTGGGAATCAGTCAACACCCATAGCAAATCATCCAGAATCAGAACCAGTTTTGATGCCACTACATTACAATCCTTTAACTGTAGAATAAAAGTGTAAACAAGTCAAATGGGTCCATGAAATACTTCCATTTCTTATATCAAATATAAGGAAAAAAAAACATTGAATGCAGAACCACACTTCCCAAAAAGCAGATTTCTTCCAAATAAATAACAGACAATATAAAATTAATTCAAATTGTATTCCTCTCATGAACTAAAAAGTACATAAAAATAGTATATTTATGCCTCACTTTTTATTTGTTTGGCATGCATTGGATATTGAACCGATGCATTTCTCTAAGTCTAATTAATGTAAATATTGCCTGAATCTAGAGAGGTAAGACAACATGCATCATCATAAACAAAGCTCTGCAGATGAAACGATTTCATTAGTAGGACCATTGCAAGGTCTTCAAATACTGCCACAATATTTCTTTTAAACTCTACAGTCTTATCAATTATGTTATTACAAATTTAGCTCAGGGAATTCTGTTTTATATGGCCCAAATTTAAAACCTTTACTATGTGCATGCATGCATTAAGAGCACGAGTTAGAAATTAATTCATAAAATAATAAAAATATTTCAAACTTTTCAAGTTTACCCTTCTTTTGAGCGTGACCCTAATTTTTGATTGGTTAGTAATCAGTCGAACTGGAGCACTCATGATTTCATGCTTAGAACTCTGGATTGCATCTGCTTCTATTCTGATCATCTGCCAGTTGATTTCTTTAAAAGTCAAGACCTTTAAAGAGAGAGAGAAAAAGAGAAAAACACCTTCATGCAGTAAGACAGTTTACTTGCACCTAAGTATGTGCACGTGTATGTATATATCTGCACATATATACACACACACTCACATGTATCATGTGAGCCATATGAACAGAACAAATATAATTCTTATCCCACTTACAGGTGTCAGGAAGTAAAGCCCTGATCCTTCTCCCTACCTCCAGAATGTCACAGAAATGTTAAGCTAGTTCCAAGCAGGCAGAGGTAACAAGCAGCATTTAAAATATTCAGAAGAAAATAAAGGTCACAATTGTTGCATACTGGGTTGCTTTTCATAGAGGGGAAAAAAAGAAGATTGTGTAGCTTACTTTCAAAATGCTAAATCCTAGTATATAGGAAAGAGTGGGGAGGAAATCAAAGCTACAGGATGGGAGAGGTTGTTGGGAGTGTTTTATTTCACTTAAAAGAGAAAGGTAAACATTGTATGCCATATAGACACCACAAGGATTGAATCCATTATGCGGATTTCTAGAAGACACAGCAAGCAAATGCTAGGGTAATGATACAAGAGCAGCAAGTGCAGCTGGACAGTGAAAACCAAATATGGGAAAATAAATGATTGTCCAGCAGCAACATCATGGAGAACATCAAATGAACAGGACATCAAGAGGAAAAAAAGGTTAATTCTGGTTTCCCTAAAATCCCTTCCTACATTACTCTCTGAGGAAAAAAATATCAGCCACAGGGAAAGTGGAAGAGGGAAGAGCTTCTTTGGTATGTGTCTTATTTTTCAGCTGCCATTCTCCTCTTGTCAATTTGAAAACTGTGCAGCTTACATCCTGTGAATATAAGCAGAGACTTAAGTAAAACACACGCAGTGTGTTTGGGAAGGAGACACACCAGTGAAGTCAGCAAGATGGAAAGGCACAGTGCAAGCAGCCTGAAAAATACTATTTGCAGAAAAGCAGAGTACCAGTACCTACCTTCCTCACCCAGGAGATGCAGTGTGAATGGAAGCTTCTAAAGAAATTCTACAGAGATTCCTTATCACATCAAGAGCGTAGCTACAGAGCAAAGCTAAAAGCTCACTCCCTTAAAATGCAGTTTAGAACAAGTTACCTTCATACTACAGTGTTGGTTTTGTTTTTTCACCTTTTCATGCAATTTACTTCTAACAAATCATTCGCTACAGTTTCTAGAAATTTGTGTTTCCAGAATTCATTGGACTAAAAGGAACACTCCCCAAGGAAAGCTGTGTTGTGTATGGGGCAACTATGCAGAATCAAATTCTTTCTAAAAAGCACAAAATCAAAAAATACAACAATACAAAATCCCATCTAGTCAAACTTTAATTCTTGCTCTTTAGACTTCACTAACACATGACCACTAGCACACAGATAAGCTACAGGAAAGAAAAACTATCAGAAAAATAGTTTTCAACTTACTATTTTTTTGCAGAACTTCTAACTAACATTCTCCTGGGGCTTCTTTCCCTACACAAAAAGCAACTATTGGACTTCTTAACTCTGAGTAAACTTGCTTGTTCCAGAATAATTGTCTCTAAAGGGGCAAATACAGGCAAAATTTGAATCCCCTTTTTAACCAAGACCAGAGGTTGCTCAAATGTCTTTTTCAATACAACATACAATATTTAGAATATTTAGAAAACTTGCACTCAGTATCCATTTTACTTTGGCTACATAGGAGAAAGTAAAAGAATGGTGTACAGCAATCTAGGATTTACATATTAAGTTCTCCCAGACAGCAGAACAGTATACACTTTACTGCTATTACTTTTTTATATACATACGATTTAGTTATTCCAAGAAATAGGGACTAAAATTCAGTTAAAACTTCTGAAAGAAAAAGAATTTCTTTTTAGGCAAACCCTCACAAGCAAATAAATAACCAGTTAAAGCTTTAAAAATAATAACTATAATAATAATAATAATAAACTAGCACAACCTCTTATCCTTCCACTTTAATATACCTTCCTTTTTTCTTTCAGTACTCTTCAAGTCTGGTCATTTGCATTTTAAAATGGTCACAAGCTTAGAGAACATAAGAGGGGAACAGTACATATGCTCGCCCTGGTCTTCGCTCTTTCCTAAGCATCCACTTTGGCCACTAGACTTGAGACGTGACGTTTGAGTCACACCGACCATTTTTACATCCTTTACTTCCTAGAGGACAACTGAAATTACTGAGCGCAGAAAGTCTCCATTCCCAGCAGCGGCACGTTTCCTAGACTGTGTAAGGTTGCACTTCAACTTCCTCCTCTTTTACCACCACAAAACCCAAAGAAAACAAGTTAGCAAAAGATAGTATTTACCTCTCCACGTTGAGTTTCTTGTATTCTAGTAAATCTGAGGTCAGCGTGTTCCCAGTTTGCATTTACACTATATATTCTCAGCTGGGAAAGTTCAAATGAAGCATTAAAGGCTTTTGCACCAATCCTTATTATAATGGAGTTCACAGAAACCGAAATGCCTTCAACCACTTTTTCAGCAAAGCCATATTCACTAAAAAGTGAAATGCCAACATATTAAATACACACCTAATGAAATGGCACAAAAGCAAACTTTAATATTAAACAGCTGAAATACAACATGAAACAAACCATAAAATAAGTTCCTAATGTATTCTCCAGTTATGAATTTCTGTTAAATACACTTGATCTAGTTTACAATAATTTCCACTCCATGATTCTAATCTCAAATTAAAGAACATATTTTGGACCAAGATCTATCTCCATGAAGTATAACAACTACTCCAATTTTTCCATGATAAATATTTTATACAAACATACCTAAGAATAACAGTCTACAGCATTACACAGAAATCTAACTCTTCTTTATCCATACATAAGGAATAATTCATGTCAAATGAAAATTATTTGACAATTCCATTGGACAACTCCAATCTGGTTAGTATTCTTCTGTATAAGGTAAGTTATTCCACCCATTATAAATAATATCTTTCATATATGCAAAACAATATGAAGTATTGTTTTCATTCTATAAAAGGAAGACATCCTAAATGGTGGTTACGTTTCTACATCAAATCAACATGCATTCCAGTATTAAAAAAGAAAGCAGTTACAATTAATTTTTTTAATAAAAATCTTACACATTCTGAATGTTTTAGATTAGTGAATCAGAAATTTTATTTTTAATATTCTTTTAGCATTTAAAATTTTTTGCCTTTGGGATATTTTTCTGCTTGTTTTAAAAGTACAGTTTATGTGGTTTGTCATCCCTTTTCCTTTATATAAATTTCATCCTACACAGAATCTCTATGGCAATGATTTTCAAGCTGTACCGTAGGAGAAATAGAGGCCCATGGACAACTACTACATATTACACAGAAGTTAAAATAAGAAAAGCAATTGTATCATCAAATTAATTTCTCTGTATATGGGTCTCTATGCCCACTGAAAAATGTTTTGTGTCCATAAAAATGAAATTATTGAAATGATTGTGGGGGTGGAGGAGGATTAAAATCCCTGATGTAATGCTATATTGTCCCACCAAATTGCTTGACTTTTAGGCTATACAGTGTGCATGAAATCCTTCAGTAAGATTTGACTGATACAATAAAGGAAATAAAACTTTAACACACCACACTAAAAAATACTGTTATATATTATTAAGTATACTTAATACTATTTTTAGAAAAACAAAATAAAAATAAAAAATTAATTAAAAAAAACAACCACTCCAACATTATATATATTTTCTGGATAGGTTGAAGGTAAGCTATCTTTAATTTTCAAAACACTTATTAGCAATTTAACTTGGTAAATTTTTGATGCAGTAGTTGCACCCATATGACACATGCCCAGGAAGCTCCACACGTAGTTCAGATATTCTTTCCAGGCTTGGGTCTGGATAGTTCCATTATCACTATACATATGTAACTCCAATTCCAATAATAAAATAAAATTTTGGAGAGATGAAAATGGCAAGCTGCAACCCTATATACTTCAGGAAATTTGCAGGGGATCTAACTGTTTCATAGTAATTCAAAACAGTAATGATCAATTACATGTAAGTATCATCACTGACCTTTGTCCAGATGCAGTTGCTATAGGAGAGGGTCCATTAGGGGCACGTGGCTCTTCACATGTGCTCATTTCCATCACAACTTTATCCAAGGACTTGAAAAACAAAAGAAAACAACGAAATTGGACACCTAAGAGCTAACAAAGTAAATAGATGACATATGAAGAACAAAAAAAAAAAAAAAATCCCAACCAAAATCAAATCACTTGAGAACTTTTTCTGAAATATATATAAAACATTTCTTACCATGTCAATTTTCCCATAAACTTTTGTAATGTACCATTTTTTTTTTAACTTGTTCACGTAAACTTTTAAATTTTGTGAATTCTAACACACCTTCCCAGTCAAATATTGGATTACAAAATTCTTGATCCCTGACTATTATTTATCCATCACACACATTTTCAAAAAACGCATTTCGAAAACAGCATGATTTAATGCATTTCAGAACAAAAAACTGATTGGGTTTTCATCCTGTATGGTTGTTCTCTCAGTGAAATACTTAATACCTCCTAAGTTTTTTAAATAGTTCAGTAAGTTCAGAAAATTTTAATGGAAAATATTTTAAACTAGTCCACTAAAATTTGTGATAGTAGATGAAGTTTCATCCTACATCTTAAAACAAAATCTGTATATATACATTATATACACACATAAGCGTGTAAACACTCTGTGCCTGTATATGAATCCTCAGTAGATCTAGTAAAACAAGTAATTTCTGAAAAGATATATTCTAGTATAACTTACAAGACGTATTACAGTAAAATTGTATACTATTATTGTATTCTTTGTACTTGAGGTGGGACCCTTGCAAAAAGCTGGGAATTAAGGGAATGAGACACTTAATTCTACTTTAACTGAAGGCTACATTTAAATAAATCAAGCATACTAACAAGGGGGTGAACAGAATGGGAACAAACCAAATGCAAAACACTATTCCCAGCAACTGAATAAATCCAAGAATCTCCTAATTTGCAGTACAATGTTTGTGACCTAAATTTATCATACAGCCCGAGAAGGCTCTTAATTTAAGGCTTGTAGTTCTGAAATCTTGTCCCACTGGAAGCACATTCAAAACACAACAGCTAATATTACATCCCTGTCTAGTTCTGACTTTATACCACCTCTTCTGAATTCCTCCATTTACCCTCTCTTGGGTCACACAAACAACACTAAAAAGCTTTGTCCTCAATTTTATATTTTTCATTACTCAACTTGCCCCACCTACTGGACTTTATTATGGTATTAATTTTGCCTGTCTTTGTAATCCACTTGCTCCACAAACATTTTTCTGAGCTACTCTTATGCATGAAATGCCCTGACTACTACCTAGAAATTCATGAACTCTCTACTCTGGATTTATTTATACTTCACTATGTTTTGATGCTTAATGGGAAGCATTAGCTGTAACAGTAAATTTGGAGATTTTAGAATTATTTTCTCAGCTGTCTCTATGAGTAACTTGCCTCGCAAAACAGCAACAGAGGAAAAAACAACAAGGAAAAAACCACAATCCCCTACTTTGAGGGTGGGGGGGGGAGCCAAGATTTCTTCTTGTTATCCTAATGTTTTTAGATGTTTGACCACTCTTTTAAGGTTTATTAAGGCCTTTGGAACAATTTCCTTTACTACATGGGTAGCGCAAAGAACATTACAGCAGTGATTTAAGGAGTTCACATAATATAAATACGAGTTAACAAAGAAGACCTGGATGTAGATTATCTGTCTGTTCTTTTCTCACTGGCAACTACTGTGCTTTGACAGAGTAAAAACTGCTGCATAGCATCCTTGGGTCTCCAAAGCACTCCTCAAAATTATATAGTTTATCATATAGAAACAGAAATTGATTATGAGCAAAAATAACTTAGTATTTGCCAGTATGTTAACAGACGGATTTTCACAAAGGGCAAGTCAGCTCATTGAAAGTACCTGGCTAGACAAGTGGATTCTAGTTACCTCCTAAACTATGCAAGTAGAGAATGCTATTCCAACTTATTTGAACTCTCAGTAGCAAAAATATCCCCACCAAAACAGTGGAAGTTCAGTGATGTGATAAAGAGCTGAAGTTGGACCTTCAGGCCATTGAATTCACCTTTCTTTAGAAGTCAAAAAGGCTGTTGTACAGTCTACCACTGAGGAGTGAACTTTTGTTATCAATTTAACGCACTTAAATTCAAGGAAATCTGTATGAAAAAAGGTGACCTTGAAAGTTATCTTAGCCTTAAAGATCGCTAATCTAAGTTCAATAGGAGTAAAGCAAACAATCAGGCCTTGCTACTGAAGGTCAGAGTATGTAATCTTTCAGAATAGCATGGCTTAAACTGATTTCCTAATTTGGCAGTTGCATGTTGCAGTCAGGAGGTTGAATCATCCCACCTCAGCATTACCACGCTTTAAGCTCTGTGTGTCAGGAAGAAGCGGTACAGACGTTAGTACACTACAACTGGGTCACTAGCAAATGCATCAAGTATTAGAAACAACATGTCCTTCCCAAGTCTGATTCAGAACTAAGGAATCACAAGCACATACAGGAACTCACTGCAAGACTGGGAAGCATGACAGTTAAAGGAATATTCATTCCTAAACAAACACAATTAAGAAAGTTTAGCCATCACCAAGCAAATCATTTCTGGTGACTTTCTTAGTATACTTAAAAATAAGGAACAAAACTAAATGAATGCAAGAATTAGCATTACTTCTAGTTGTTGCCGAGTCATATTCACATTTCACATCCTATTTATAGCCAGGCTGAATACTAGGCTGTTATAGAAACCCTGTTAATGTTATGTATATCAAACCCGTTATAACTGAGATCACTGGGAGAGCGCAGATGTAGAACAGAAAAGCCCTTAGAAAAGATAGCCCCAAAAGACAGGCAGGAACTTGTAAAAGGTTTAGTTGGACAAGTAACTACCCTTCAGGGAACCCAAATTAAGATGTAATGACTGAAGAACTTGACAGAAATTAGCTAACAGTCAAAAATTACAGTGATGATGCTAAAGGCCACAGATTAAGAAAACAAACCTATCAATAAAAACATTAAGGCATTTTGTCTTGATCTGATGCTACCCAGAGGACACTTCGTAAAGGCCTGTGAATATTTCAGCTATTTCTAGAGTCAAGTCAAGAGAAATACATAAATATTTGAGATAAATTCTGCTACACAGAATATATTTAGGAGTTGATCTCAGAACTCACCAAACAGATGGGATGTGTTTTCAATTTTGTCCATGGTATCTGAAAGAGAAAACATTATTCTAAAGCAAAGTAAGCAATAAAAATACAGTAAAATAAAGCATTTGTTTAGAATGTGTTTTCTGTAAACAAATTAAATTTATAACTCATGAACTCAGATTAATATTACTTTCAAAATATCAAGCTTATCTGAAAATACTGTATAGTAAATTGATGCACACACATAAACTTATTTCAGGTGTTAAAAACAGAACTTCAAAATTTACTTATTACTGAGCGGCAAACAGAAGAACAAACTAGAATCTGTCTCTTTAATACCAAGTTGTCAAGCATCAGAAAAAACAACACTGTCTTCCACATTCCTTTAAAAAGAAAGAAAATCCACAATTGTTGGCCTAAAAATAATGGGACGCCTGTGACAAAGCATCAAGTTTGCTGCATTCA
>KZ505685.1:833409-914509 GCA_002844005.1 Limosa lapponica baueri | reverse complement strand
CTCTTATATTAGTATAATCTAGGAGAAATGATATACATTGCTTCAATTCTTAGCAGCCACAAGGAGCAAAAAAGCACTGTCTACTAGATTTAGAGTGTTTCCGCATTTCCCACAGAGACCACAATCCCTCAGAAAGATATTTTTGGAAATAGGGAAGGAACAAAATAAAAGCAATAAAGAGAGGGGTAAAGAGAAGAAATAACACAGAAAAAAAGAGAACAAAAAATAATGATAGTAGACTAATTACCATGGGCAAATACAAGCTTTCATCTCTACCCCTATTTCAGAACATGCAGGAATAAACTCTACTCAGAAAGAAAAAAAAATATAAAGAAATCACTACTTATTTTCATTTCTATATGTATTTCATGTCATCACATGAGAAAAAAAGATTAGTAAGAAATTATCCTGGTAGCACCTTTGTTTTTCTCTAAAATTTTTTCAAGCACTCACCACAATTTTCTATTAATACTAAGTTGCTTGAAAGTGTACAGAGACAGAAGGAAAAAACAGAAAGATCTGGGTAATTACCATTCTGGTACAATAAAATACTCACCCTAATGGATGCTTTATTGCAAAAGACCTTGTTTATAGCAAGCCATGTTGGAAGATCCAGCATGTTCTGAAGCACCTCTTGATCCAGCTCTAAATTGGTCAGCTGACCTTCCCCCTTTAACGTGCTCAGGTTGATCTTGTCAGGTGACAGATTTTTGGTGAACCTAAAGCCAAACATACACCTTAAGTAAATGGATATAAAGCAATCAGAGCTGTCCCACGTATAGCTGACAATTTAATTTAAAGCAATGGTCTGGGGGTGAGGAAATCATCTTGGATTCTTAGGTACAATTTTACCCTGAAAAGAAATGGTGCTGTGGAATTGCTTTGTCCACCTAAATTTTCGCATCTCCTTAACGCCATTTTACAAATATATAAACAAAATTAAATATATGATGAAGTAAATACATGATGAAGTTATTTGTCAATCACCCAGAATAACAAATCCTTGATTGAAAGTATTTAACTATGTATTTTAAACTATATAAGGTAAAAATGAATCTATTTCACTCTTCTTTAGTTTTTCAAAAGGAGAAAAAAAATAAATCCAAAACCTCTATAACTTAAACTGTCATTCTTAAAGTAAGCAGGCGTGGCTTAGAATTCACTTAGGAGCAGTAACAAAAAGCTACTCCTTATATATAATACCTTTCTGTATATGTTTACAGTTAAAATCTTGAAATGAAAAGTTTTATTTACAATATTCATTAGGTTTAATCATAGAATTTAGTAACATAAATTAGAAAGATACATACACAAATATAGCAGTACAGTGTATATAAAATACTGGATGAAAACTTGTAAAGTCCTGATATACAAGGACTAAAAAATTTAACTAAAGGAGTACATATGCAATAAATTTCATTATACATCAAAGGCCCTATGATTTGCTGACAATAGAACAATCTATGTGACTGCATCAAACGGTTCACATCCTTGTGAGATAACATGACAAAAATCATGGGTCCTCTAACCTCAAATCAACAGCTGTAGCATTCTACCTACCACAAGCTGAAGAATAGGCTATATTTAACCACATTTGCATTCTGCCATGCAAAATTATTTCTGCTTATGAATTGGGTCTACTTTTACAAGATCAGGTACTACTGTTTGCATTACGGTTTGTGACTTTTCCCACTGAAATCTCCCCATGCCAATATTCTGCAGGCAAAGAGCAAAGGGGTTGGTTTCTCTGCTCACAAGGATGGAACATTGCCCTGAAGCAACGCCTCAGGAGGTGCAACTCCAACATTTACTTCCCATTCAAGAGACCAATTTCTAAACAAACTACTGCTACTACGAGGTCCTTATTAAGTCAGATACTTAGGGGGAAATGGTGGAAGGAGGTGAGGAAGGCTGGCAAGCTTCTTCCTCTTTAACACTTTCCAAGTGTGGCTTGAAATATGGGAGGCAGTTTCTCAGTCCAACTGCTTTACTGCATTCTTGAGATAGTGTCCTGGTTTAAGGACAGATAGTAAGCTTTGGAAATGCATTTACCAAGCCTACAAAATGCAAACATCCAGTTTCCTACTCCTATGAAACATTCAGCCAGACATCATGAACTTACAGAGTTTCACCACCTGTCAGTTTAATCACAAAGATCAAGACATCTCGGGGTGGAGGGGTACAGGGGAAGAAGCTTGTTCAGAATTAAAAGTTCAGTTGTCTGGTTGTTTGGGTTTCTTTACTATACCAAGTCTGAAATTATTCAGGATGTATTTGCAAATAATACTAGACATGCTTACGATAGAAGTGTTGCAGCTGTTTCTGTATTGCTTACAGGGCATAAATTATCGAGAAGGAATGAACTTTGATTCGTGAATAATATATTTTAACAACTTCAGTATTAAGGGTATGTTAAGATAAGGCTACTGACAAATATATTTTCCTTGACAATGAATGTACTTCTAAATGCTCCATTTAGAAATATCACGAGAGGAATAAAGGACTTAAAGTTATTGAACTTTCTGGTTACACTTCTTTGTTCCTTTTAACAGGAAAGAGTACTGAGAAGAGTTGTATAACCTGCCTCACCCAAACATCCCTTCAGTAACCACAAAATATGAAGCCTCCTGTCTCAGAAATTATATTGACAGGTCTCATCTGACTCGGCTAATTTATATTCCTAGAAGAAAAAAAGCAGGCATTGAATGTTTTCAGTCACATCACAGTATCTCATACTCTTGACTTTCTAAATGAGGATCAACATAAGAATCACAAAGTGGTGTTTAAAGTCACATTTATACAGTGAATGCCAAAACATTCTGCCATTACACACACACACAGAGCCACCTGAGACCCATGCTTTGTGGAAGAAGTCCACCTCAGGGTTCCCTGTTGCTATGCCACACCAGAAATGCCACTCAACTTGGAGACAGATCTAACCATCATCTTGTTCTCAACCGCAGACGCGTCAAAATGAAACCCAGAGGATCTACAGGAACAGGTTTTCAAACTTCACAGCAAGAAAGACACCAAAATACCATTAAGGAGGAGAATAGAGATAGCAAAGCCAATCTTGAGTTACTTCTGACATCCTTCAAACAGACAAAATAGGAGCCAGTCCTTCCTAACTAGGAGCAGGACAGGAAAAGCAATCTCAATAAGGAACATCATTCCCCACCCCATTTTTACTTTTTTTTTTTTTTTAATTCTTCTGAGAGTGTTGCTTTAAGTTTGTTACCTCTCCTGCAGTCAGTGAAAGGAAAAATGCTCTGAGCACTGCTTCATTCAGTACAGACTGACACAAGAGGATCTCCACCTGTAAAACCGCACCCTTCATTTTGAGAGTCCCAGAAAGGAACTCTTAACAGGCGAGTTGTGAGAAGGTATTTCAGGTGTAGGCACCTATAGCAGCAGATTTCTTCACTCCACTTCCATGGCTGGAATGTGACTGATGCTGAGGAGACTGGACTGCTTCCCCAAAACCCATAGTAACTTCATAATATACAACAACCACATCTGCTTTGTCCATCTCCTTAGTCCAGAGCCAATTTTCCACTGAGTATACCAACACTTCACTTTTGTGTGCCAGTTCCCTGCTCCTTCTAAACTCAGTTGTTCCATAAAATACACTTTTGTTTGCCTGCTGAATATTTTCAGCACTTTAGAACCATTTAATGCTATTTGATATAACAGGGAAAACTTTTAGTTTTATGCTGTTACCCCTACCTTAAAAAATTAAAAATGAGAAGTTGACCTCTCTGGGCAGCTAGCCCTGCAAAACACAATGTAATCACACCCATTAGTTAGAATTTAGAAGAATACAGATCTTCATGCATAAAATTAAATGAAGAGCTAAAAAACCAACAAAAACCCCAGCATTTTGAATTAAAAATATTTTAAAAAGCCTTAGGGCAACCACAACTCTCTAAATGGTATTGTTCTAGGATCCCACGGTACATCAAACCGGGACATGCTCCACTGAGCCAGACTGCTTTGACTGTTCTTTCTGGTGTGCTTCACATTCAGTCAATGGAGAATCAGGGAGAAGATTTACCACAGACACACTGATGTGTGTCTAGAGCAAGTTCTAATGAATTTGCCAGGAGTTGGTATGATCATCACTGACAAATTGTTACCCCGATAAAATCTGCAATTTAGTATTTTACTACTATTAACTTTTAATTTTATTATTGTTAATATTATTCTAAATATTCTGATGTTGGAGAAGTTTTCTAACATTTATTGCCAGGCAAAATCTAAGGAGGCGGCAGCACGGCTTTGGAAGTTCGCAAGTTATCTCTACATCTAAGGAACTACTGTGTCTCTTAGTACTGTAACATAGAATGCTTAATTGCTTGAACTTTGAGAAATTATTATGCTATCGTATTTATGATACAATTGTTATGTAAAGCAGAGCCATACTTCCCATAAAGTTAGGGCTGAATCATGTAATTCTGAATATGTAGTAATTAGAAATCTTTGATCATGTCATGATATTTCATGATTAGAAATCTTTGATCGGGGAAAACCATTAAAAAATTCTCTATGAGCTTTTCATATAACTACTCAGAACTAACAATGTCACCAACTTCATGATATGCACACATTCTTCTCTCTGACTTGGCACAAGCAAACAGCTCCCTCCCAGCCTGCCATTTGTTTTTCACAGTGGTGTTCATTCCTTAGAATGAGTTAATTACTCCTTAAAACCTGGGTCAAACTGGGAGCAGAGGTCTTGACAACATGGCCATTTCCCTGCACAACACCCCATGAACTCCTGACTGATGTTCCTTTTCTAGGGAACAGACCAAGTGTTCATATCCACTAGTTGGTACTGAACAAAGCGGAACAGAGAAAAGTAAAAGGCAAGGACAAAAGGAATAGAAATAAAAGACATAGCTGAGTTCACCAAAGCTTTCTGTTACACTGCTTTGCTGTGGCAGTAAGACATCACTGTTACTGAGACAATACATACTTGGTTTGCTAATACCATGAGATATTCTTCGCAAAACTGTTTTCACAGATTTAGTTTCAATTTCACAAACTACCACTCCTTTCTCAAAACATATGATTTGAGGTTTGAAATACTATATCCAATAGCATTTCAATTCAGTTTTAATATTCAATCCTATAAGGTAGATTAATGCTATAAAATATTTAACACTTTAGATGCAAGAATCCAGTTATCAATACCACAAGCAGTTTGACATAGGTTGGGTACATACATATATACAAAAACACACATGCACAAAGTATTACTATGCAGTTATACAGGTGGTTCAACTTTAATTTACAGAATAAAAGTTTAGTGAATAGTGTAAAAGACTGCACTTTTAGAAGAAACAGCAAGCAGTAAGAATCATATGTAGACTAGTAAGTTACAATCATTGTATTTTGTCAGAACCACAAGAGTTCTTTTAGTTCTTTTCTCTCTAAAACAACTAAAAATCTGCACAGAAGATGCATTTTCTTCCTTGCCCAAAGTATTTATTTTCTAAAGTTTTGCTTTTGACAACACAGGCTTGGAGCTCTGAATGGAGTACTCCACCATGCTTGCAGAGAAGATAGCCAAGAAGTGAAACTAGAAACAAAAAAAAACAACCAGAAAAACAGTAGAGAAGACAGGCGAAAACACTTCTCCAAAAGCAAAGCTTATGGTTTGTATAACGAAGGCCACAGACCATGTGAGGCTTAGAGCAGTGCTCCACAAAGGTTTGGAGAGAATGCCAGATGCCTTGACAAGTTTGTCAACAGAAACTCCAACCTCTGGATTTGACAGAGAAGTAATGAAGTCTGGATTTCATTTGGATACAGGATCCTCAGCTGTTACGCACATCTGCTGAATATGCAATCTCTTCCACCTGGCTCTACCATATGCCTCCCCTGCTTTTTAAATAAAATCCCTTCAGTCTTTTGATCCTACATGTATGTTCTAATCATGACAGACTACTAAATCAGAGTATTTGCTACGTTTTGCTTATTTCCTTGTTAAGAACTACAACTCCTTAAAAAGATACATGGTTCAAAACTGGCTCTGAAAAAGGGAAGCATGAACTATCAAGCACTGGCAACTGTATCAATAATAAAACAGCAGAAATGGAACAGAAGGATGATGCGGTTTTTAACTGTTTCACCTGGTTGAACCATGTTATTAGATCACTAAGGAACTCTATACAGTTTCTGAAACAAGAAAAATTCTTTTTTCAATTGAGTTTCTGAGGAAGATACTGGCTTCCCACAACTCTAGGTAACAGAGAGAAGGAGGTCTACTATCATTCTGCTCACTGTACTACTTGAAATTTTAAGACTCTGCATTTAAAGAGAAGAGGAACAGAACTAACTCTTTGTCAAATCTGCTACAGAAACAAAGCACTGGGATCACCAGAGTGTTTACCGTTATGAGTTCCACCCATCCGGTGTAATACCACAAATCAAAACTGATTTTCAATAACTGAAAAACAATCTAAATCCCTCCCACCTTTAAAGAAGAAAAACAAACAAAAAAAAAAAACCACAGCAAATAGCATGTTGCAAGCAAGATAACTATTTCCTCTCTCATATTTTCTTTCCTGTAGTCAGAAGAAACATCAGTGTCTCAGGAACAAAACATCACCTGCAAATACTGAGTTCAGGAGCATTGCTACACATTTTACCCATGGCAGCACACCATTAGTTAAGTCATCCAAAGTACCAAGACGCTTAGGTCTATTTAGATGGCAGCAAGTCCTAGATGAGAAAAAGACAGACTCCCTCGATTAAAAAAAAGCTCTACATATCAGTAACATTAAGCACAGTGACAGAACAGTTTTTAGTAGCATTCCCTTCTTGATCCAGGTATGACAGGAGAGAAAAAAGGTGAGAGAGACTACAGTCATAGAGGATTAAAGATTTAGCTGCCTTTAAGTGAAGAGCAGACAGAATAAAGACAGGCTTTCCAAATGCAACAATTGATTGACCTCTGTTGAAAGAGTAAGGCACTAATGAAAATTTTGCATGGATGTGATAGACCAGGGAAAAAATCCAAATACAAATCCCAAACTTCTGCAAAACATGTCTATTTTAATCCTTTAGACCTATGAAACAAGATTAGAATCAAGCAACTTTTATTTTCTCTTGGTACTTTAAAAAACTTCAACCAAAAATCACCACAAAAGCTGCTACAAAAATTAACTGTACAGTGAAGGCTTAAGGTTAGTAGAAACTGGTCAGAAGAACCGCAAGAGCAACAATATCTAGTATGTCCAAAGGATATGCAGAAATCCAGAAGCACTGAATGTATTTAGTAATGCCCTACAAAAAGCTGGTGAAGCTCAAAGTAACAAACTTTACGAGTGATTCCTGGCTGTCCTAGAATGTTCTAATTTTAATGCAAGTGTATTAAAGTAGTATTTCAACCAGCAAGAAACCATTAACTATGATTGATGTAAGATTTGGAGTAAATTACTTTCAGCTCCAGAGGCTGAGTTAAAATGTGTAAAAGTTGACAGGTAACATTAAAGTCACATTCATCAAGTCCACAAAAAACTGACCTTTTGAGGAACTCAAGACATTAGCAAATGGCTTTGCAGCAACACTGACTCATTGATATGCAAGATACTGAACATGTGAAGATACAATTCATGGAAACTAATGGGTTCTAAGTGAAAAATATGTTTTTAGAAAATAAACCTGGAAGGTAAGAGCCAATTGATGAAAAACTGCCTGGGATACATGAAGATTAAAGTACTTCTATGTAAAAAAAAAAAAAAAAAATGGTAAGTAGTACTCAGTATCACCAAAATATCACCACAAAATATAATGGCTTTCCCTCATCTTGGACACTATATCCATTTTTGGGAAAAAAAAAAAAAAAACCAAACTAAAATAAAAGGAAACACTCATTGCAGAGCATTTTAATCCCCATGAAATCATCAGGTTAGAACACAGTATCAAAATCAAAACCTTGAAAGACTTTAATAAGAAAAAAATCAAGGCATTTGTGGTAGGGTTTGTAATACCTGCTATGCCTACAACATAGTAGGATTAACCAAACACACTCTGACACATAAACACTTAAGTTCTTTACTTAAAAATATTTACAGTACATTCAGTCGAAAATAAACATTTGTGAGTATAAATTTTAATATTTCTGGACAAAAAAACTCCCACAAACAATGGCACTCTGGCAGTCTGCACCAGGAAGGGAGCATTGCCATAGCACTGCAAAATCCCACCACCACTGGGTAACCAGTAGGCAAGTCTATAGCGAACATAACTTCGGTGGTCTGAGAAGCTACCCTCAGCCCTTATCCAGAAGTCATCTGTATCAGTAATGTTGTGTCCTGCACGGATTGCCAAATACCATGCAGTTTCCTCCCAGGAAGCCCCTATCAGTAGATGAACTGCAAGGGTTACCATCCCCTCATTCTGCAACCTACAGGAAATCACAGGGGACTCCTAAATGGCAATACCAGCTGCAGCAGCTACACCTTTACCCACGGCTAATATGGCCACTCCACATGAATGTCTGCATGCTCTATTTAATCACGCCTTGAACATCTGTAGAGTTGCCAGGTGTGTATTTAGTGGCTGAGAGCAACATGGAGAACCCTGCGTGGCCTGCATGGAGAGGATCTGCATAATAATGAGCATCATCTTGTGGAGGTGCTCACAGGCCAACCCTCTGGAGCAGGACAGGGCATTCCCCTGTTTGCACACCCAGCCTGGACCTACTGCTCTCAGCTAGGCATGAGTTATAGCACACTAGACAAGTCCAAAACACTACCTACAACCCTACAGCTTCAGGTGGGACTTTTCAGGCTGCTATACAGGACCTGAATCATCTAACATTCATCAGGCCTTTTGAGTTATCATAGTCTAAAGACAGATCTTCCCTTCCAGGCAAATCACTGATTAGGACCCTGACTCAACAACTAGCCCATACTTGTATAACATGTCTGGTGCAGTGCCACACCATCCCCCTTATCTCTCCCATCCTAGGAGGTGGAGCGCTGAATAGTACATTTGCTTTGCTGATGCGTTCCAAATAATTGCTTCCATTTCATCATGACACAGAAGGACTTCAGCGTGGACTCTAGCTGAGCTCCTAAAACAGCTTTGTACACTCATCCATTCACTCTAAGACCCATTCCATACTGTCTCAAATACTGACATCCCCACCAACTCTCTTGACAGTATATAAAGCTTCTCCTAGTTAATTCTGTAATGATATATACAGAAGTTATTTTCTTTCTATTTGGAAAAACTGTGTTGGTTGCTTGTTGGGTACAGGCAGAACTGAAACAGCTGCTGTCATCAATGGCTATTATCTAATTATGTGTCATGCAGCAGATCTGCGCAGACATAGCCAAGCACTGTGCATAAATGAGGAGCTTACACTGCATGAATGATAATCATCTTGCAAGCAAAATATTGCTCAAGCAATTTCTCTTTCATTTATGATACATCCTCACACAATTATTAGCTGCTCTATCCCATGAGGCTTTTCACATAGCACTTACACAAGCATAGAAACGGTCAATATTATCAAATCAAAACGACTTGTTTCAAACACGACAATTCTATGCTCGACAGACCTTAATGCATAGTTGAGTACAAGATAACACAAAATCCTTAATATACTAAACCATACGCAGCAAGGTATATGCAACTTCCACATTGCAGGCAGCAAAAATAACATTTTGAGATTTTGCTTATACTTGATAACTATTAAATTCCACTCAAAATACAGCATTGTGTACCCAACACAAAGAAAAGACACTTGATGAAAAATAATTTTGTAAATTTAAAATCAAGAAACATTGGTGCAGTGTAAAAGCATGACAACATCTGCCTTCTGGAAACCGCATCATTTATTTATGTGACATTAGCAGACATCTTGTTGTAAGAACCGATCAGTTAGCATTACAAAAATAGTATTTTTCAGTAAGACATTAACTATAAGGACTATTTTAATTATAAAAAAAAAAATAAATCAGCTATTCTCTTATGTACACTATGTAAAAAGCTGACCGATTCCTCAAATGTCTATCAATACAGAGGTGACAAACATCAAGTTATGAAAAGGAATTACATAGATGTAAATGATAAGCAGCAAATGTCAAATAGCTTAAAGATATTGAGAAACATCTAGAAAATACACATAAAGGTATGTTTATAATGGCATTGCTGACTTACTTCACAAACCAGCTTTGCAAATTTAGATTAGGGCTTTTAAAAAAAAAACACACCAAAGAACCAAAACACATAGCCGCATAGCAAACAATTAATTTTTGCAAAATTGTAAGTTACAAAAACAAAGAGGAGAGAAAATGCAATTAACATTTTACAGAGCTCATTTCACTCCCGAATTTATATCAATGCATACCACCTCTTACATTTAACTCTACAAAGGTGGGAGAGGGGAAGTTACCTGAGGGCAAGGTATTCAGACAAAAGGCCCCTATTCCTGGTGAAAGCAAGTGGTCAGTTGCCACGGCTTCTGAGAAGCTTCTCGTACTCATTTTGGTAGTAAGGATATTCGCAGCAAACCAATCTCCACCAGAGCCAGCTGGGATCGCTGCAGGGAACGGGACACAGGGGACACACAAGGGATCAAGTTCAAAGGGAAAAAGGAGTGATACAATAATGTAAGAGAGTTTTAGCTAAAAAAGATAACCGCAGTTAACAACAGTTTGTTACACATGATGACATTATAGAACTAAAAAGGAAGTAGACCTGTGTAAAATGCAAGATTCCCATAAGAATATCCATTGTTATCTGATACTACAATACTGCAGCCATCTTTAAATGAACATCTTGCGGATAAAATTTTAATCATGCAGAAAAGGTCTATATAATACAGCCAAATCAGAGATACTCAGTAAGTATATCAGGAATGTGAGAAGGAAAATAGCACGGAGATGCAGCATAAGAGGTTTTTATTTTCAAATGGGAGGTAACTTTTCAGTTTTGTTTTGCTTAGCCTGAGACTTCTCAGCCCACACTATTTGTTCCTATTCACAGTGTCTCCACTTCACCTATTCAAAATTCACACTAAAGAAATATGACTCTGCAGACATAAGAGAACGGGACTTCTTGGATTTGTTTTTGTGTTTGGGGTGGTGCTAGAGACCTGCACACATTTGACATTCTGATTTTGCAGACTATGAAATTTTAGTACATTAAGCTTCTCAAAAATTAAAAATCTGAATCTTTAATTTGGCAAACCATGTGGTAATTTAAAAAAAAAATTTTTTTTGTTACCTGTCTTCACTTTGAAAAGATGCCTCAGCCTAAATATAATTAATTCCTATACTTTTACCCTTTGGGGTACAATAAAATCCAAGCATTTGGAGAGTGCCCTTGGTAGATGCTATGTTGGGATATTTGAACAGAGTTTAAGAGATTTATCACTCTAGTGAATTACAGATGCCTATTAACCAATGATTATTTTTCTCAGGTGCCTAGATCCCCAGCCAAGTAAGCAACCCCGTAACTTCCAGATTGGTGGGTAGCTGGATCCCAAGGTTGCAAGGTAACAGAAACAGCCAACTTCTCTGAGAAAATAAAAGCTCTAGTATTCTCAAGCTATATGGTGAGCTGCATGGCAGAGCTGCCACAAAATCTGTGCTGAGGGCATGCTCTACACAGAGCAAGGCTCCTACCTCCATGCAGGGGAGCCTGGAAGTACCAAAAGCCAGCTGAGTTGGAGTTCTTTTCTTACTTTCCTCTCCTGTTTCTTCTCATGAAAAGAGGAGAGAATGAAGAAATCTGAACCGTGGCTAGCACCAGCTCCACAAAGGTGTACAGAAGAACTCCTGTGGTAGCTACCAAATTGAGAAACCCAGGTTCCCCCACAAGCAAATACATTATTGCTGGTTTATCTCCAAAATACTTTTATAGTTTCATAAAACACTTCAGCAATTTCAGTTTGGCCTTTTGGAAGATATTCTGTTACAGAAGCTTAAAATGCAATATGACGCATGAAGCTACTAACAGAAGAAAGTGAAAGTTTTATATTTTTGTTGAAAAAAAGCATTTATTGATTCCTTTTTGCCCATCAGAACACTTCCACACATTCACACAGACAAAACTGCTAGCATGAAGTCTCCACTTAAATACAAAGAGTACAAAGAGTACAGAATTACAAACATAGAGCAATTTAGAGTTTCATTATAATCCTGTGTTTCTTAAATTCCCTTTTCTCCTCATTCTTTTCTGCCGTCTTAAGCAGTTCTGCTTTACAACCTGTCCTTTTTCAGTCGTTCTTCTACTAGGTGCAGTAGCATTTGTTTATGACCGGCATTATGCTCACACTTTCCATAAGAATTCAGATTCAACATAGATTAATCCAGAACAATGTAGATTGTTATGTCTACATTGTGTTTTGCAATTTTCCCACATACTACACAAACCAATAAAGTCAGTGAATAGAATACTCTGTAAAATCTTCAGTACCACAGAAAGAAGCTGTTTTACACTTATTCTAAGAAAAGTATACACTTTGTGCTCTTTGGCTGGCTAAAATAACTGGATAACTTTCACAAAACTGGAAGTGACATAGAAGTAGAATATAAAAAACTGTAAACAAGCAAAAATTCTACTTCTTTCACTACTAGCAGAAGTTTCAGTGTTCATCCAAACAACTTTGGTCATTTAGTTACAGGAAGGAACACGCCCATTCTGGACAAATAAAGGACTTATACTGGTAGAGCCTAAAAAGGAGTCACCTCACATCTCTTCAGATGGCAACATCTCACCAAACAGGCATGTCTCACTGGTATAAAAGCAGGGTGATAGGCAGGTCAAATATTTAGGTAGGACATGTATCAATGAAGTTGTACTAGATGATGTAGGATATCACTGTTTATAGCAGGATCAGCTGACTCCTCATATATAAATATATATTTTATATATATAAATAGCATAAATATATAAATAGCATGCTACTCCTTGTGAAACTAACCTTCATATGTATTTCAGAATGATTTCCCAGCTATGAGGTGAAAAATATTGTCACAAAATTTACTGCAATTTTCTTTTATTGAAATCATAGTATTTTTACATCTATTGCCTCAGGTGAGCAAAAGCAAAGAAGGTCTAAGTTCAGGCAGAACATTAACTAATGACACACACTGAAAACAATTTGGGTTTCTGCCATACCAAACACTTTTAAACCTCCTACTGTTTTCTTTGTGAAAATGGCAAGTAAGATTCAAACAAAGAATGGGATTTTTAAAGTTGAAGTATGTGTTATCATTGGTAAACTTAAGGAGCTAATATCTAATTGAGATGAAGAGTGTCATATTCAGTGGGGCTAGTTAACTTAAGGTAGAGGCAAAGTTTGTAAGCTTTTCTTCATGCTTCTTAGGCATATTTTGACGAACAAAACTGTTTTCCACAGAAAGGCGGGGGATATTGCAGATACTTACACAGAAGACCCAGTTAGACGGCTCATTAGCTAGAAAGGGAATTTCAGTCAATGATACTAAAAGCCAAAAATGAAAACAACCTGAAGAAGCCCTTATACAAGTCTGTGTAAGTAATACCTAATCTCTGTCGATACCTTGGATCCAAACAACTCAGGATTCAAATCCCTATGGTTATGCAGAGTATAACAGGAACACTATTGTGAACTTGGGTTGTACAATCTAGAGTCCTGCTGAAAAATGTTTTATACATTTGTCTACAAAGCCTGAGGAAAAAGAAGTAATGCTGAAGGGTATCTGCTATTATCATAGCAGAGCAATACACAGAAAATCTTGCAATAAAAGGTGCTCTTCAACAAGAAATCTCTCACTCCTGAAAACATGTAACAGAACACATGAAGATTCAAATCAAGTTTCAGTTCACCAGGGAAGACTTGGACAGTAAGAGCAAGTGATCCCAACACGACACAGAAGACTTCAAGGCACAGTGTCTCATTCCTACCTTTGTAAAGGAAAATGCCAGTATCCAGATACTTGTTTAATTTTAGGGCACGTACATTATGAAATAGACACTCCACCATCCACATTCACAAAAAACACACTTAACACAATATGGAGCTGACAAAAATTCAGGTCTCCAAATGACAAACTCATCTCTTCAGCTTAGCAGTTAGTATTTAGTTTCATATCCTACGTCAAGCACCACATAATCTGAAGAATAACAAAAAAAAGTATTTTATTCTCCCTCCCCCCACCCCCTTCCCATTTTGTTCCACAGCCTTGCAGAAGAGCAATGCATGTTGAAGACAGAGGACATAGCTTTAAGAGTTTTTACAAGACTGTGAGAAAGCTTAAACATCATAACCAGATCCTGGCATGAGATACAGGTTTGTTACAAGCTGAGTAAATAAACTCTGCTACCTTCACTGTTCTTAAGGTGTAACACAGCAATAAGGAAAGCCTTTTACAAAGGTAAAAAGTCATTTAGATACCAAAACCATTCCACAACGCAGTTTGAGTCGTCTTCTTGTTCTCAGACCTGAAAGACTCCCATCTGTGTAAAGATTTTCCTAAGGCTCCTTCACAACACCAGTGTCCATATCAGTTCATCATCTAAAAGCACTGTAAATTGCTAAATGGAAACTATACTGCTGAATGACATGACACTTTTAAATTTGCATATATAGTATCTAGATAGTAAGAAAGCTGAAAATTGCTAATCCATGAGTAACAGATATTGCAGCAATTTTCATAGCAAATATTGTTAAATCAACAATGATTTGGGGGAGCTGGACAAGATGACCTCCAGAGACGCCTTTCAACCTCAACCATTGAGCAATTCTGTGATTTGTGGCAAAAAAAGTACTTTTCTGTACTTTTTTGTACTGAAGGTACAAGTTCATATCTTCTATTTGTTCTTTGAAGTACATATTAGACTTGGCTTTGTTGAAACATACGGAGAAATACAATAATCAAAACTGAAAGGATATTGAGATTACAGGATAATTCTTTCCATTTTTCCTGTATTATATATGGGCTTCTTCCAGTACATTTTAATCCTGCCACTTATACCTGCTTTGTTGAAGATGGCAAACAGGCATCAGTTTTGAGGAACTATGAAAATTGTAGAACAGGAACCAATATAAGAGTACAAAGTGAAAGTGGCTTTTGGCACTCTCTGTATTACAGGAAATTCCTCATATATTTGGCTCCAGACTGAAATCGAACAGTGTGTGAAGCCTACCCTAATCACATTCTTATAAAGCATATTAAAGAAAATCCTGAAATAAAGAAAAACATTATCACTTTTGTTGAAAAAAACAAGTTCCTGAAATGTAAAAAGCAACCAGATTTACAGGTGCTTGTCACCTGAACTCTATTTTCTTGTGTAACAAACTTCTGCAACCACTGAAGCAACAGTCCTGCAAGGAGAAAAGATACTATCTGGTCATGTGATTAAAAACACCCATAATAAGGGGCTTAATAATAACATTGCCTATATTTTAGGCAGCAAACATGCTCTTTTAATGTCAACAGTGTGGATCAAGAGACTCAACTTGAACCTGCAAACCTCAGATTGCTAGATATATCCCATAAGCTTTTTAAGAATGACGAAACTTGTCACAATCAATTGACATAGTCTTGTTGAATAAGCATTATCATGCGAGAAAGCAAACATAGATTTACCAACACTAAAAATTACTTAATTATAACCTACGTTTATTTGAAAAAACTAGACAAAAAAACCAGCTCATATCACTCGTGCCCAGTTCTGAGACACATTTTAGACTTTAATCTGTAGCACAGAGACTAGAGTTCACTTCTCTTTCCACACAGCTTGCTAAATAGCACTATAGGCAGCGAGCTGTGTCAGTCATTTAAGTCCAGTGATTCCATGTCAGTTTCTGTTTAGAAAACTGACTCCAGGCTGATGACATCTTCCTGCTGCATTTCCATTCTCACAGTGCTCAGTTACTTTCACCTGAAGACAAGATTTCTTTGCCAGCATTCCCAGCTACAAAACTCATGAGTAGGATGGAGGAAAAAAATTATTCTATTACTGCTTCATACATCATCTTCAGGGGACAGATAGCAAAGTATTTGAAATTAGAATTTTGTTTTTCTTGTGCATCATCAACAGGTTAGTAAAACGACAATCTGTCCTTTCATTTGATTATCTATTAGCACTGATGAAAATAAACACCTTTCAGAAATACCACACAAAATCAGAATAAATTATTTTGAAAAAAAATGAGCAAATAAGGGACCAATATTTCAGGTTATATGTTTTAATTTATAAAAGTAAGCTCAGAGGAATTACAATACTGTGACATCATGACAGATCAAGTACCTGACCTTTTCATCTCTCTTGAGAAAATGGGAGAAATGCAACGTGGCTTTTTAAAACTGTATCCATCGGATTGTGTACTTTTCTGCAGTTTTTCCATCTTTGAAGCATACAACGCTGACAGATACAAAATTTTACAGTGGGGGGGGTTGGTTGGTTTTTTTTAACCCACAAGGCACGTTAGATACGATTTCAATCACCCAGAAGACGCCGAAGTTACTTCATCCCTCAGCGAGCACCGGAACGCATCTCTTTTGTTACCCGGCCCCACCTGCGGCTGCCGGAGCCCAGATGTCTCCAAGGGCACGGGCCGGGCTCCGGCACCCCCAGCCACCACCAAGCCAACCGGGTCGGCTTGTGTAACCCCCCCCCCCCGCTCCCGAATTACGACGGGGTTTGGGATTTCTCCCCCTTTCTTTTCCGCCCTCCCCCTCACACACCTTCTCGGCGTCCCCCCGCCGAGGGGCTGGGCCGCTGCCGCCCGGGGAAGGCAGGGGGACGCGGGCCCACTGCCGCGGTCGCCCCCGCCCGGCTCCGCTCCGCTCGGCTGCGCGGCGGGCCGCGGGGGCGGCCACCGTCTGCCCGGCGGGGAAACGACCGGAGCCCGGCAGTGACTCACTCGGTGACTCCCGTCTGCGCCAGGCAAGACCGAGCCGCCGGCGCGCCGCCGGGCACCGAGCGATGGGACTAGTGGCCGTTGAGGTGGCTGTCACCGCCGGCCGCTCCCTCCGCCTCCAGCAGTCACCCCTAGGACGCGGCTCCAGCTCCCCCCTCCGCGGGCTGAATGAAGCCCGTAACTCCCAGCCCCACGGCAGGCCCCGAGGGCCGCTCTCCGCCTGGAGGCGCGGGGCCGGGAGCTGCCGCCGCCCCCCGCCACAGCCCGCCGTCTACCCGGGGCACGACGCCCCACTGACCTGGAGAGATGCTTCAGGATCTGCTTCTTGATAATCCCCGCCATGGTGTCTGCCGGCCCGCGCCCCTCACGACGACCGGCCTGGACCGGGGACGCGCCTCATCCCTCCGCCTACTCCCTGCCCGAGGCGGGGAGACCTCCGGGAGCGGAGCTGCTGCCTCCGCTCGCCCTCACTCGGCGCCCGCCGCCATCTTGGCTGCAGCATCGCCTAGTGACGGGGGGCGGGGGCGGCGGCGGGGCGGCAACGGGGAGGGCCGGACCCGGAGTCACCGCCCCGAGCGGGAAGCAGCAGCCCCTGACAAGGCGGATGCGGGCAGGGGTGGGTGTCTCTTCCCCTCAGCCCGCAGACCCCCGGGAAGGGGCCGCCCCCGGTGCCCGCCGCAGTCGGGGTCCGCCTGGTTAGCGCCGCCGGCCCCCCCTGAGCTCCCTCGGCGCCCGCAGCCGCTGCCCGTCCCGGGCCGCGCCGCCCTCCTGTTCTCCGCGCTCCGCCGTCTGCTGCTGCTTTCCTCTCTCTTCAGCCTTTCCATCTCCAAAGCTCTTTGACAGCGTCCGAGTCCCCGCCCGTGGCTCCATCCCTCCTCCCGCCCGTGGAGCACGTCCCCCGTGGGTAACAACAACAACAACAAAAAGGATCTAGTATGTAGCAAGAATTCCTCTTGATAAAACGCATATTACCCACGTGTGTATCATGAAGAATTTCAGTGGTAGGCCACCGAGTACCCTAAATAGCAGTATTAACTGGAAAAAGAAAAAAATTAACAGTTGTAAGACTAACAAGATTTTCAGATGTGACCTCTGCAGGAAGGCTCACTGGCTCTAAAATACAGTCTAGAGCTGCAGAGGAAGGACATCAGATACTCATTTCTTTGCTTCTCATGTACGTAACAGATTAATAATTTACATGCAATGAACCAAAACCCTAAGGACCTTTAAGTCAGACCTATGAAGTAATAACAGATGAAATGTCAGGAGATGAACATTTTCAATTGATTTTTCCAGGCATTTAAAAATCAGTCAGTTGTGTAATACTGACCTCATTATATTCTTTAAAGAGACTTATAAAGTGGGAATGAGCTGTGTATGAAGCTAACACTTCTATTGCTGTTTTAAGATCAATTTTCTCAACCAGAAAAAAAATCTACCAGTATTTTGGAGAAACAGTGTTCACCATAATGATGGATCAGCTTTTCATCAAGAAAGAAAATGCAAGGGGCAAGAAATGCGGGATGCATGCTGTGTGTTCCCTTTCAAGTGTCCTGCAAGTGTAGCTCTGGCAGAAAATGGAAAGTCTAGAGGATCTTCATTGATGTCAGAATTGGAAACCAGAAATATTCCTGTCCAGCAGGGTTGATCTGAATCGTAACCTCATGTTCTCCCCCATCCGGTGCACACTGAATGGAAGAACAGAGGAAAATGTATAGATCAGCTCCCCACCCCAGGAAATTAGAAGGGCATGTGATAAGGAGCCCAGTTTATCCCTTGGTTTGAGCAGAGTATCTGACACGTCATTTTACGGGCTGATGCAAATTAATATCAGGATATCCCCGGACTATGTTTATTAAGACTTTGGACTGATTCTCCAAATCACAGTCCCACGTTTGCAAGCAGATCAATTTCTGCTATTATGTTCATGATGATTAGACCACTGCTATGTGAAAATGGTGCTTGATACAAAGTCCCAAAGACTGACTCCTGCTCTAACCAGAGCAAGGGAACCATTTATGAAGAAAATTATGTCATCAGCTGTCGCCCTAATATGATAACCACAAAGAGGAAAAAGTGGCTTAGCGTTCCTGATTACTTTCCACTTATAAACATTGCTATGTAGGATTTCTTCATCTAGCAACCAAGGCTTTTTGCTCTTGATTTACCAAAATTGCTCCCCATCCAGTGAGGAGAAACTGTGCCATAGGAGAAGAAAAGAGGGGGTGGCTGTAGTGGCAGATCACCACATGTATTGCCGTGGGTCCTGCTGATCTGGACCCTGGCCCACCAACTTTTCACCTTGACTTCAGGCCTGCCTGGTCACCATGGACCTCCCTGGTGATCCCTGGGCTATTTTTGGCCCTGGTTCACCCCACCATACCTGATCCTGACCCTGACCTGAGGATTGGCTTCTGTGCTTTAGCTCAGACCTGCTTCATCTTCAGACACTTGCCTGATGACCTGGGCTCTGGGCTGTCCTCCCACTCCTGCCTGCCCTACTCCCTGGCTGGGGGTGGTGGGACCCAGTATTCTCCTCAGCTCCTGGCTTCCCTCCCTTACAGAGCAGCTGGCACTCATGTCACCAAGAAAGAACCCCTCTTGTGAGCTTATCTAGGATACTGGAATGATCTCAAAGAAGAATTTTGGCTTATATTTACCACAGATAATTTCTAGGGCCTATTTGTGAACTTCCATTCATTAGAAGACCCAAGAACCCAAGGAAGTACAAAGTTTCCTATCAGGCAGTCATCTCATCCACCAGCCTGCCCTTCACCATCACCTAGATAAAGAAAGGTGCGTGGGGTTGCATTTATGGATGCTGAATCCAGGAAAACGCCCCGTGTCAGGATCAAAGCATGCAATAACGTCTTCCTCAAGGATAACTTTCTTTGGATGCTCTGAACAAATTCTGTAGTTGGCACTATTTGGTTGTTCTGAGGCTGCAAAAGCCCACAGAGCAGAGCAAATAAGCAGCTGTGTGCTTTGTATAGGGTGTGCAGATTTAGTTTGACTTTTCTTGTGGTCATGTGGATTCCTTGAACTGCAAGAACTGGAATGGACTAGACAGAAAAAAAAAAAACAAAAACATAACTAGAGCCCAAGCAACTTCAGAAACACAAAAGTCACAGAATTAACAAAAATATTCTTTGTTTTTTCCCATTAAGTAAAGCAGTAGAAAATGTGGGAAAAGAACAAATAAAATGTGACCTAAGAAGTTCTGTTTTGGTTTCAGTGAGTGCTTTGTTTCATACTCCAGAATGAGAAATTTGGAATGGCTTCATATGAATAATGAAAAAGATAATGAAGGATTTGTCTTAAAATGCAGATGTGCAAGGCTTAAGTAGCCTGACGGACCATTACTCAAAAAGCATCACAAAATATCAATTCTAAGCTATTGTAACGGGCAATGCACAAAGTTTGTTACCATATGGATATTTAAAAGTCATGTTTATGTGTCCTTGCTATGTTACTGATTTTGTCTTTGTTAAGTACTCTGCCAACAACAACAAAAAAGTATTATCAGAAGTGTCATTGCAATGTATGAGTGAATATGTAAACAAACAATAAATATGTATGTGAATTGGCCTCAGTTAGCAATGACAGTAAATATACCAGCTTTGGTTCTGAGAGATTTTAAATATTTATGAGTATTAACCACTACACATAAATCTAAGTGAACTGTTAAGAGCCTGGCACTTGTCCTGTAGGTACTAAAAAAAAGCAAAAGTAACTCTGAATTCAATACAAGTCATTAAACAAAAACAGATGAAATCTCACAGAGCTGGAGCTAGTATCTAGAAGAGAAAAAAGTAATTAATTAACTTCTGGCTTTCACCTTTAATTTCATAAGACAAAAGCTAGTAATAGCTATAATGATTTTTTATGTCTAAATTATTCTTCTAAGAACTTTATCTTATTAATAAAAGGGCAAAGCAACAATTACATGATTTTATGTTTTGCTGTAACGCTGTGAGTACCTAAAGCATTTGTCACAATTGTATGTTTTCTGTATTTTGGGTTTAGGGTTTTGATCACAAAACCAAAATTTACTATTCCTATACCCCTTGGTGGGCAAAGAAAGAGAACAACCAACACTTTACTGTGTTCTTTAAAAGAATCCAGAAACCTCTGAACTGGAAAAACAGGCTTTTGCTAATTCCTGTGACCTCTCCTCAAGAACCAAAGAATGTATATGCTAAAATGGAGATTAAGGATGCTGTCCTTAAGAAACTGGTAAGCACGTAAAGAGGATTGGTCTAAAATCAGATTGTCGTGCGTTCCACTGAACATCCTGGCTCATGGAAAGACATTTGATATTTGTTAGTGTAAAGAGTAATCATGTAGAATAGCAGTTATTTTTAAGGTCTGCTATTTCCAGGAAAGCCGATTGCATACAGACACAAAACTGTAATTCACTTCCTGTTTTACTGGATAACAACAAAGATACCAGTGATGGTAAGTAAAACATATAAATAAAGCAAATTTCATCATAAAGGCAACTGCAAGATCCGGCACCTGGGACGACATAACCAAAGAGCCCAGTGCAGGCCAGGATTTGTGTGGTGGGGGAGCAGCCTTGCGGAAAGGGACCTGGGGGTGCTGGTGGACCATGAGCTGAGCAGGAGTCAGCAGTGTGCTGCTGCAGCAACAAAGGCAAATCTGCAGGGGTATTACTAGCAGGGACAAAGATGTGATCATCCCCCTCTGCTCAGCGCTTCTCAGGCCACACCTGGAGTACCGTGGCCAGTTCTGGCCCCCAAAATTCAAAAAAGAAGTGGACAGACTGGAAAGGGTCCAAATAAAGATGAAGATGATCAAAGGGCTGGAGAACCTGCCCTATGAGGAAGGACTGAGGAGTTAGGTGTTTTCTCCCTGGAAAAGAAGAGGCTCAGGAGGGACCTTACCACAGTATTCCAGTACTTAAAGCCTGACTCCAAAAAGGATGGAAGCTCTCTCGTCACGAGACAGGAGCAACAGGGAGAAGTTTAATCTTGATATAAGGATTATTTTTTTTATAGGGGCAACAATTAATCACTGGAAAAACCTCACTAGGGATGTGGTGGAGCCCCCATTGCTGGAAGTTTTCAAGATCCAGTTGGACAGGGCGCTAGATCATCTCATCTCGGCTCCATTGCCACCAGGTGGCCTTGCGAGGTCCCTTCCAGCCCGGGCCGTTCTGTGGCTCTGTGATTCCATACAAGAGCGGGCTATTCGACACGGACTTAAGTAAACAACAGCTGGTCACTGACAACGAATACCAATAGCATTGGCTTTTATACTATTTATAATAAGAGAGTGTTAATTACAGCACGCTTAGAACAACGGTAAAATAACGATACACACCGGAGAAGTGCCCACACCCCCCGAGCTCTGGCGGTAACAGCCCGGTACCCGCTATGCCCCTGTCGGGAGCGCGCCACCGCCCTGTACCCCACCGCTGTCGCCGGAGGGCTGAGGCTGCCTTCCGGCCGCCCCTTCCGGCCGCCCGGGGGAGGGGCGGGCTGCCCGCGCAGGCGCACCGGACCCACAGGGAACGACGCCGGCGCCGGACGACGCGACGCCATGTCGTCTCCCCCGCCCCTCTCGTTTGGGAGCGCTTCCGGGTCGCGCCTGACCAATAGCCTCCGCAGCGTCGCCAGCGTCACCGGTGGCACGTGAGCGGCCGGCGTCTGGCTGCAGGGGCGGGCGCGGTGCCGGAGGCGGTTCCAGCGGCAATCCTGCGTCCCGTCAGGCCGCGCGCGGGCGCCGTTCCTCCGCTCTATGGTAACCATAGAGATCCACGGCGGTGGCGGATCAATACTGGGACGGCGGCGGCGGCCGTGGCGCCGTGGGGAACATGGCGACGCTGGTGCTGGATAACGGCGCCTACAACGCCAAGATCGGCTACAGCCACGCGAACGTCAGGTGAGCGGGCGGGGAAGGGGCGGGCCGGGCCGGGAGTCTCCTCATCGCTCCGCCGGTGCCCGGGTGCAGGGGAGGCTGCCCCTTTGCTCCCTCAGCCCCTCACCGGGACTCCGCGCCGTCAGCGCGCCTGCGCCGGCCGGGGAGAGGCCCGGCTTATGGCCCCGCCCCTGCGGCGCGCGCCGGCGGGACCGTTAAACCGTCGGTTACGGGGGGTGGCGGGACCTGGGCAGGGGGACACCTCGGTGCAGTGCGCAGGAGGGCTTGGTCTGGTTTTCCCAGAGGTGTCTCCTCTGCACCGGAGGCGTCAGAAAATAGAGATTTCCCCTCGTACCTCTCTCCAATTAGTGGACTAGAACCAAAGCGCTGCAGCAAAAATATTATTGAAAGTATATTATCTACTAAAGTAAAGACAAGGAATGTGTCTCATATCGTGATGAATAGGAAGCTTCCCAATCTTTTCCAGCGTTATTCCCAACTGTCAGTTCAGATCAAAGACTGCACGCTTGAAAACCTTCACGGCAAATCAACTGGATGAAATTAAAGATCCCTCTGGGCTTTTTTATATTCTCCCTTTTCAGAAAGTAAGTAAGATATCCTGAGTTTTACATTGTAAATTGGTGCTTTAAGGAATAGTTTTCATACAATATGCCCCAACTGCAGGGTTATACGTAGTATCATACAAGAAGCAAATTCACCGGTGTAAAGTTTAACAATCATAGAATCATTTAGGTTGGAAAAGGCCCTTAAGATCATCAAGTCTGATTGTACATCTAGCACTGCAAAGTCCACCATTAAATCAGGTCCCTAAGTGCCAGGTGTACTCATGTTCTAAATACCACTTCCCTGGGCAGCCTGTTCGAGTGCTTGATAACCCTTTCAGTGAAGAAATTTTTCCTAATACCCATCCTAAACCCCCCCGACACAACTTGAGGCTGCTTCCTCTTATCCTGTCACTTGTTATTTGGGAAAAGAAACCCACACTCACATCGCTACAGCCTCCTTTCAGGTAGTTGTAGAGAGCAATAAGGTCTCCCTTCAGCCTCCTTTTCTCCAGGCTAAACAACCCCAGCTCCTTCAGCCACTATTTATAGGACTTGTTCTTGAGACCCCTCACCAGCTTTGTGGCTCTTCTCTGGACACACTCCAGCACTTCAATGTCTTTTTTGTAGTGAGGGGCCCAAAACTGAACATAGTACTCGAGGTGCGGCCTCACCAGTGCTGAGTACAGGGAGACGATCACTTCCCTAGTCCTGCTGGCCACACTATTCCTGATACAAGCCAGGATGCTGTTGGCTTTCTTGGCCACCTGGGCACACTGCTGGCTTATGTTCAGCCAACAGTCGACCAACACCCCCAGGTCCTTTTCTGCCAGGCAGCTCTCCAGCCACTCTTCCCCAGGCCTGTAGCACTGCATGGGGTTGCTGTGGCCCAAGTGCAGGACCTGGCACTTGGCCTTGCTGAACCTCATCCCATTGGCCTTGGCCCATTGATCCAGCCTGTCCAGATCCCTCTGTAGAGCCTTCTTACTCTCAGTAGACCAACACTCCCACCAACTTGGTGTCATCTGCAAACTTCCTGAGTGTGTACTTGATCTCCTCGTTCAGATCATTGATAAAGATATTAAACAAAACTGGCCCCAATACTTGGGGGCCGCTTGTGGTGGGCAGCCAATTGGATTTAACTCCATTCACCACCACTCTCTGGGCCCAGCCCTCCAGCCAGTTTTTTTACTCAGCAAAGAGTACGCCCTTCCAGGCCGTCAGCAGCCAGTTTCTCCAGGAGAATGCTGTGGAAAATGGTGTCAAAGGCTTCACTAAAGTCCAGGTAGACGACATCCACAGCTGCTAAGCGGTTCACCTTGTTGTAGAAGGAGGTGAGGTTGATTAAGGTTTCATAAACCCAACCATGCTGACTAGGCCTGATCACCAGTTTGTCCTGTCTGTGCTGCGTGATGGCATGCAAGATGATCTGCTCTATAACCTTCCCTGGCATCGAGGTCAGACTGACAGGCTTCTGTTAAAGGGAATAATGTAGATAGGAAACACAATTTACATTGGTTTTGTAGTGTAGTAATTGACAGATCGATAGGGGAATATTTGTAACATTTATCCTATATAATACTCACCCCTTAGCATAGAAATGTGAATTTAAACATTTTTACTCTCAAATTTCTTTATATTACCTGTCTATCGATCACTTGACTTTTGATTTCTAGTGATTGGTTTGGTTTTTTTTTTCCTAAGTATGATTTTATTTTCTAAATATTTTTTTTCTAACCTCCTACAGGGTTATTTGGTGAATTGGGATGTCCAGAGACAGGTTTGGGATTATCTTTTTGGAAAAGAAATGTACCAAGTAAGAGCTTTTTTTTTTTTTAATTACAGGTTTTGTGTAGGTTGAATACTGCTAATGGAATTAACGTAATGCATCAAATATTAATATTAGAACTGGTGAGCTTATTGTTCTCTTTGAAAGTACCTTCAATTAGAAGTCACAGAGATTTATTTTTTTGCAAACTGAAGAAAATTTTTTCTTTGAGCTCTGGTGTAAGAATTAAAAAAACATCTACAGTTTTTGATCTTGTGTGTATTCATAGTGAGTTAGTTCACATATGTTAAGAAATTCACATCAATATAATCAAGAGTTCAAGTTAGTAAAACATTATAGACAGATACAGTGTGGTTTGGAGATCAAGAAACTGCTGATGTAAAAGAGAGTGATGAGCTAGGTCTGTAGGCCAAAAGGCATACACATAATGGAACCATCTTTGGCTAACCATTTTCTGCCTATGGCTAAGTTGAATGTATAAACTATAAATACCTGATACTTAATTCTTCTTATTTATGACACAAACTGGATTTAGCACAAGAAGTGTAGTAAGGTCTCCATTTTAATTTTTCTTAAAAGAAATGTATAGTTATATACTCTGAAAGTTTTTGGTTTTTTTGTAATACCTAGGAGGCAGAATGGTCCTGAGAAAGAAATTAATGCCTCAAAGTATCTTAGTCTCCATATGTAAAAATATTCAATGCTGGCTTTTGATACTTGCCTTTCATTTTAGTTTTGGAATTAGATTCAGTTTAGTCATGGTTGCAAGGAGAATTTGTTTTAAATTCTTTTTCATGAGTGAACACTAAGGAGAAAAGCAGCTGGTACTACACTTAGGGCTGTATCCAGTTATGATTGAAGTAAACCTCTGAAGTCCTCTCTAAAGGAGTTTGAAATATCAGTAAATGCGGAAAGTCCAGGATCTTTTGCTGGCCTCATTAGATGTCACTGGGAGTTTTATTATTGATTCTACTTAGTGCAGGACTGTGATGCAACTGCTGAGCTGTTGAAGAGACTTATCTTTCTGTAGTCGACAGGATTAGTATAAAGTATCTTAGGTTAGTATGTCGTGGTCCCCTATGGGTGTCTCTTTAAAGTGTATACAGTTCTGCAGGGGAGAATATGTATGAAGGTGTTCCCTTATGTTTTTACCCATTAATTTGATAAAGTTGTATCACTGCTCGTGAAGTCTTCAACAAAACTAAAACTTTCTAAGCCTAGTTTCTACAAACAGATGCAGCACGTGATAATCATGTCTTGAGATTTACATGATCTCAACTGCTGCAAAATATGATAATGGAGTATTAATTTCTAAGTTTTGTGTAATGACAATGTGTTTTTCATAGGTGGATTTTGTAGATACCAATATTATTATTACCGAACCTTATTTTAACTTCAGTTCAATACAAGAATCCATGAATGAAATTCTATTTGAAGAATATCAATTTCAAGCAGTTCTTAGAGTAAATGGTGAGTCTGTTTTCTTCTAGTTCACGTTTATATATTTTGAACGTTAACCCTGTAAATAAATATGCATGCATGCACATGCACACATGTTTATATATAAAGATAGTAAAGAAATGACTTTGTTTCCTTCCTGGCTCTTGAGTAATATGCTCCTACATGTACTCTAAATGGATTAAACATTATTTTTTAAATTTTTTTAGAAATTCCAGGTATACTCTTATACTACTTTCTTAAGAGTATCGTGGTATATAATTAAAGGAAATCTGAGGAGAGTCAGGATGACAGAGATAAGGGATGGATTTTGAAACAGGATAGCATTTAAGAAAGTCCACCAAAGATTTGCATGAAGACTTTGATATCTTCCCCTTTTTTTGGGAGGAGTGGTGGTGGGCTTTTTTTTGGTTTTGTTTCGTATTAGCAAATAAAATGCAGCGTTACAATCATGAAATATATCGTATCTTACTGGGAAGGTGAAAGTAACATCACAACCCTTTTGAAAGATGGTTGGACATAGGATACTCCTTTAGGTGGGTTTGATAAATTGTGGCGTGATCAGTCTGCTTGGACTCTAGGAGAGGAAAATGACCGTGGGATGGAATTCCTGAAAAAGAATAAATGGGGGCATATATGATACTTAATTTTATCTACTGTCAAAATTAATGTATGTGTTGGCTGTAGTATTATGTTGCGAGGTCTTGGAAGTTTGTCAAAGGCATTTAAAATACAATGCAAGTACGCTTTCACAGAATCACAGAATCACCTAGGTTGGAAGGGACCTTTAAGATCGTCTAGTCCAACCATAAAAAAAAAAAAACAACAAAAAAACCCCAAACACACACACCAACACTAAACCATATTCCCGAGCACTGTGTCAATTCATCTTTTGAATATCTCCAGGGATGGTGCCTCAACCACTTCCCTGGGCAGCCCATTCTAATGCCTGATAAACCTTTCAGTGAAGAAATTTTTCCTAATATCCAACCTGAACCTCATATCAGTGTAAATGCTAAAAGTGTATATTCATATAAAAATGGAATGAAATTTTCTGTATTTCAGCTGGAGCTCTTAGTGCGCATCGGTATTTCCGGGATAATCCATCTGAGCTGTGTTGTATCATTGTGGATAGTGGATACTCTTTTACACACATTGTACCTTATTGTAGAAGTAAGAAGAAGAAAGAGGCAATCATCAGGTAAACTGCAGTATAGATTTTCTAGAGGAATTCTTTGCTATGCCTGAAGTTAATAATGACAGAATTCCATGTGTTACTCGTTTTCTGTAGGATTAACGTTGGAGGAAAACTCTTAACCAACCATCTAAAGGAGATCATCTCTTACAGGTAAAGCATGCTGATTGTCGTCTTCTGACCTGATATGAAATATGCTAGATGTCTGTGGGGGTATTCATCCTGTTTCTGTGAACTTTAGATTAAATGCTGTTTAAAGGACAAGGGAATTTTTGTCTGTTATAAGCTGGCTGCCATTTTGAGTTTAAGCTGAAGATGAATTAAGGTGAGCTTAAGCTCTTTGAGGAATTAGGCTGTTAGTTTTTAAAGTGCCAGCACTTTTCAAGTTGCTGAGGCTACCTGTGTGTTCATGATTATCCAAGTCCTTACATGTTTTCTGAGATGTCTCAGTAGATCATCAGTCAGTTGGCTAACTGATTCTATCAATGCCACAAATAAAATTCAATAGGATCAACTTTTCATTAGGATCCTTTAGCTTGGAACTTTATCTAGGTGAAGGTCTTTGCTAGTAGAACTAATTACAGGATTATGGCTATGCTTTTTATGAAGACTTTGGGCAAATGCAGGTAGATGTTTGTATTTATTAAACTGTGAAATAGGAAAATATTAAACAGTAGGGCAGGAATGCTTTTGTAAATTGAATACAAGTTTTAAATATTGAGACAGTAGCTTTCTGTGATTTGAAAATTATGGTTGTTCATTTCCAGTGGAAAAACTGTAAAGGTTTCTGGACAGATGCTAAGATTTAATTATTCTCAAACTTCTGTGTGTTTTGGTTTTGTTTTTTCCAGGCAGCTACATGTTATGGATGAAACACATGTAATTAATCAAGTGAAAGAAGATGTGTGTTATGTTTCTCAAGACTTTTACAAGGACATGGACATTGCCAAGTACGTATACAATGGTACTACATGTAAAAGTTGGTACTTCTGAATAATCTATTTGTACAAACAAATAAAACTGTACTCTTAATCAGAAAATTTTCCAGTTAGGTCAAAGGAAGTCTCTTCAGTATAAAATAGTTGGGATTTCGAACTTGTGACTTATTCTGTTGTGTTTTACATTCTCTTTCAGATTGAAAGGAGAGGAAAATACTGTAATGGTAGATTATGTTTTGCCAGATTTCAGCACAATCAAAAAGGGATTTTGTAAGGTAATGATAGTGTGTTTTTTGAAGTATTTTTTGGACTGTTCACCTGCACAAGTCTATTAGAGAGGTTAGAAAGACTTTCTTTTTTCTATTGCTGTATTGTAACTTCTTTGCTGTGCGTTAATTGGTAAAGTCTTCCTTAGGAAGTTGAGATAAAAATTAGATACTATTTTTCTAGCATAGCGTTTTATCTTCTATTGTTTAATACTTGCAGCTTTCTATGCTTGTGCTCTGTCATACAACCTATCCACATTATTATTGTTGGGTTCTTTTTAAAGTTAAGTTGGAAAATGTTTTCTCTGCTTTGATACCTTTTTGTAAGACTCTTTGAATTTCATTTAAATACCCTAACGGGTAGAAGGTTCAAAGTCATGTTATAGAAGAGCCTGAAAAGTCTTCATACCAATGAAGACAATTTAACAATTTTATCTCATTTACTGAGTTGGCCAGAGGCCTGGTATTTTAAGGCCATTCTTGTGCATATTTATTTTATTTTGTTTAGGCAAAACTGCAGTTGATAAGAATAAAGTCACTTCAAATTTAATACCAGGACATCTATTATTCTTAAAAGATTTGTTGATAATACCACTTAATGTAGAATATATTGTCTGCTTCTGCAGCAAATGAAAAAGATTAGCCGAATCCTCTGGGATGTAATTTCTTTTCTTAAACAGTGGCTACTATTCATGTCTTTAATTTAGCCAAGGGAAGAGATGGTGTTAAGTGGAAAATACAAGACTGGTGAGCAAATACTTCGTCTAGCAAATGAAAGATTTGCAGTTCCAGAAATACTGTTTCATCCTTCGGATATCGGTATTCAAGAGATGGGAATTCCTGAAGCCATTGTTTATTCTATTCAGAATTTACCTGAAGGTATGACCTAAAAGTATTTTGAAAAGTGTGCGTGTGTGTTGTTTTGTTTTGCGGGGTTTTTTTTTGTTTTGCTTTTGGGTTTTGGGGTTTTTTTTAAGCATCTATAAGTGTTTTAAGAAGCTAGTACTCTCAACATGCCAGTTACTAAGTTGTCGTGAACTGTTCTGTCTTCTGGTGCCTGTCATATACTCTAGAACTGATTGTCTACAAGAGTCTCTGTTAAGCAAACACAGTTTTGTGGTGATTCATTGATTGGTTTCTAGTCTTGTTTCAGTTAATTAATTGCTGTAGACTTAATTCTTCTCAACATCCTTTTCTAATGTGACCTATACGTCTTTGACGCTGATGATGGAATATACTTGAAATTAGTTTTAGTTGTATTTTAAACTATCTATCTTCACTGAAAGAAGAGAAAAATCAAACTGACGAGAAAAATCAAACTGACCAAACTCAGTAATTTAAGCATTAGGCATAAGTCAAAAACCTTTCTGACTGCTGTCTTTGTCAGAAGTAACACTAAAACTTTCATTTTGCAGATGATGTACATGGAATTTTTGTTATTATTACAAAGAAGACTTTCATAGTATGATACCACATGAGTATCGCACCATTGAGGCTATTTTTTGTACTCTTAAAAAAATCATTTACAATCCCTTTTGAAAGGGGAATTGTGTTGGTAGACATGGAATTTAATAGACAATATAAGAAAACAGCAGTTATCAAAGCCAAATTCTAAAAATCATGAAGAACAGAGGGTGATTGATCGCTTTATTGTATTTCTCAGTAAAACTATTTAACTGATGTGGTCATTAGATGAACATAAAATTCTTCTATGCATATTTCTTACTTCTGTTCCAATTCATAACAAAATTGGGCAAAACCCCTTTAAATATATATTCTCTAACTACAGATTTACTTCTTTATTTTACAGAAATGCAGCCTCATTTCTTCAAGAACATAGTTCTGACTGGGGGAAACACCCTTTTTCCAGGCTTCAGAGATAGGGTTTATTCTGAAGTTCGCTGTCTTACTCCAACTGATTATGATGTTTCTGTTGTTCTTCCTGAAAAGTAAGTTCCAAATTGTACAGAACAAGCTTTGTCCTGCTAGCAGAACAAACACTTAAGTAGGATTTCTTTTGCTGATTAAAAAGATAGATTGAGTAAAGGGGTTAATTGAAATATAAAGTGAACCAAAATTGTAAAAGAAGAATGCTTTAAATCAGCATATTTTCGGACAAAATAAATTAGAGACTACCTGCTTGCCCTGTACTTTGGCTAATAAAGTTAAGCGCATAAATATCTTCAGGTTTGGTCTTTTTATTGTAAACAGATAAATAAGACTATTGTCATTAAGTGGATGCATAAGCATGCAAGATTAGGGTTTAGGCTTTTACTTAGAAGAATTTTCAGCATCTGAATGCTGCCATGTCATTATTAATGTAGCCACTTCAGGGATTTGGAAGGAGTAACATTTTGCAGAGAGAGAGTGTATACAGTTGAGACAAAACAAGTGTTATCTTGAAAGTACAAAAATCCTCACTTTTTAAAAAGTATTATTAAAGAGTATTTTTAAATATTAATGAATCATTATCTCTGCAAAGTAAATACAAAGACATCTCTACTTCCTGACCTCTTCACACTTGCCTCCAAAGAGGCACTTACTTTTTATAAAAAGCAAAGTCACTTAGCCCTGCAAAAATTTCAAACTTTGTCTCATAACTTGTCTGGAGCTGAATGGTTTGATTTAACAATCAAAAATATATTTTTTTAATAGGTATGGCTAAGTAAAGTCTTTGAAATCATTGCTGCATGCTTGTATTTCGAGTGAACTTACAGATGAATAACAACAACTTTGTTAATTTTTCAGCCCTATTACTTATTCTTGGGAAGGTGGGAAGCTCATTTCCGAAAATGATGATTTTGAAGACATGGTAGTAACTAGAGAAGATTATGAAGAACATGGACACAATATCTGTGAAGAGAAATTTGATATATAGGTGGCATAGTTGGTATATTGGTATTCCATTGTTTTACCCAGAATGGAATTCTTTGAATTCCAACCTGTTTTCTGTCAGTTAGGATTGTGTTTTAGCTTTCCTGTATTTAAGTGGGTTGGGAAAGAACCGCTTTCGGAGTTTAAAAATAAATTTTTGCAAGCCTAATATATTAATTATCATTTCATTATGTTCTCATGTTTTACTGATAGCTTCATTGTATTCTTATCGCAGAAAACCTCAATGCATGAAGCAATAAAGATACTGAATGCTTGTACTGGTGTGACACTAACACTTGGTGAGAAGAAATCAAGATTTTTTTTTTATTATCGTTTTTTACAACATGAATATTATTCTAACTCGCGCTTGCAATTGAATGGCCATTAAACACATCTCAAAAGGTCTCTTTGAGATTGCCTATCCTGAAAAGGAATACATGAGTTTTGGTTATTTTAGTGAATAGCCATAAGAGGAATGTAATTGAAATGTGACCACTGCTGTTGAAAGTATACTTAGGCTTTGAGAAAAGAGTAATTTGAACAATTCTTTTTTAAAAATGGGGCTTGGGTTAGTAGCTTGTAGGGCTTTTTGTTTGGTTTTTGTTTCAAAAAATGTCTTAGCAAATAAGTTTCCTGCCACTTCTCTGACCTTTGCAACAAAAGGTGACATCAGAAGCTGCCTGAGGTGAACAAATCTTGCAGCTGTGGCCTGGGTCGTCCCATCTGTGTCCTATCCATGTGTTCTAGATAAACACAAATACCCCAGCCTGTACCTGTTATTTCTGTTTTCAGAGCAAAGGTGGCATCAGAAGCTCTGTTATCGTGCCATCAGTGTGTGCAGCACTGCATGCAGGAGGGGAAAGAGCAACAGTAGAGGGTAGTAGCCACGTAGAAGCCTCGGAGGGCGCCGCCTGGCTTGCTTGGTTGCGAGGACAAAGTTCTGTGTGACGATCTGTGACCCAAGGGTAATTGATGTACTTGAATGGTCAGAGCTGTGAACACCCCAACAAAGGTGTATACCACCAGCCCCTGGGATCACCATCACATTAAGGTAGAGATATCCTCATCTCTGGCTTCCATTTCTTTTCTACTTCAGATAAGCACATGGAGTTAGAGTGACGTTGTTCTGATCAACGTTCCATATAATCATGAGCTGCTCCTGTTGCTAACCAGAGGTCTCAGCATAAGGCCAATCTGGAAGAGAAGCCAGCGCTCCATGGAATAGGACATCTTGATGATGAGCTGCCCCAATTAAGTAGTTTTCTGAGATGATGTTTCTTCTTGAATATGTTTTTTTTTTTACTTCAGACTGCAAGCTCATGGTGTCTTTCCTCCAGTCTAAGCTGGTGAGAGGAATGGAAGAGGTACCCTCCTCCTGCTGTTAATAGCTACATGAGCCACACAGGAGGCAGCGAGGGTATTAATGCAGGAGAACACCACTTGGAAATTCTGGGATACAGCTGTTGTATTACGCTGTGTAAGAAAATATAGGATATCAATAAATCTAGTAAGCTTATTTTGATAGCCACATGTAGAGGCCTTTGTGTCCAACCTCTTTTTTTTTTTTTTTTAATAACTGCTTCACAAAATTATCAGTATGCTTCAGCTGGGACTTAAAATAAGGAAATATGTCTGTTGTTCCCATAAAAGCAACAATGAATCTTTTCCCTGGTAGAAGTAAACAGGAATGCTTTATGAATAGTAACAAGCCTGCTTACTTTGAAGATGGTGTCACTTGTTCTTACAGAATCATAGAGTGGTCTAGGCCAGGAGGGACCTTAAAAATCATCGAGTTCCAACCCTCCTGCCATGGGCAGAGACACCTCCCACTAGAGCAGGTTGCTCAAAGCGCCATCCAACCTGGCCTTGAGCACTTCCAGGGATGGGGCGCCCACAGTTTCCCCGGGCAATCTGTTCCAGTGTCTCACCACCCTCATAGTGAAAAATTTCTTCCCAATATCTAATCTAGATCTACCCTTTGATAAGACTGCACTGGAAATCACCTCAAGACTAAACTCTTTACTCTGGAAGTTCTATACTTCAAATAGAAATTCATATTGGCAATTAATTTGATAGCTCTACCCTAGAAATCATAAATAAAAATGAGTGAGAGATCAACATTTCCCTACCAGATGATTCTGTATCAAATATTGTTAAAAATAAGTGACAGAACTTTCTGATGTCCAATAAGGTTTTCCTAATTTTGGAATGCAACTCTTAAGTGTAACTGAAAAACAGTAATTTGTAGTTCACCGAACTTGTTCTGTTCAGCAGGCCCTTATACTCGAGTGTAAAATACCACATTTCTTTCAACAGAAGATTAAAAATCAGTAGATCTTCCTGTCAGGGTAGGTGAATAAAATTGGGTGCTCAAGAGCTCTTCCTTTCCTTTGCAGAATTAGATCAATCTTGACTTATCCCATGGGCTGAAGGAAAGCGCCTGGCAGCTATAAATTCCTGCTGTCCACTTGAAGCATTTCCTTGCCTTTTGGTACCTGATATAAAAACTATATGCGCTGAGCTGCCTCTTCCTTATGAAAGCAGTATTAAATGATAGACTGATACCGTGCTTTTTATGCAATGTTTTATTAAATTAGCACAAGAAAATTCTAATCAAGTCACAAAGTGCAAGGATTTGTTTTTTTTTAAAAACAGTTTTTTCCCCAAACAATTCCCAGTTCGTCTAGCCTACAAATTAACATGTTGTCACCCCTCCCTGTTACCAGCTTCAGTATTTTGAGTGAGAGCCAGTGAAGGGACTGAAGAGAGAGAGGAAAAAAAAACAAACTAAAATCCCCTTCTCCCACTACTCAACACCAAAAGCACTTAATCAGGATATACTTTCCTGTTTACAGTTCTCAATATCCTACTTCTGTACATGCTCCCTTTTCCGGGAGAATGACCAAGACCCCAACACAGGGCTACAGAAAGAATGTATGCCCCCATAGTCTAGTAATTAGGGAATTCACCCCTGAAAGGTGGAACTTGGTCTTTTTTCCCCTCCTCCAAAAATGAGTTATTTTACAGTAGACAGTCACTGTTAAATAACAACTGCAGAAACAGGAACACATGAACAGATTTCAACTACATTCCCGACTTCTAATAGGGCCAGGTCATTTAAATAAGGGCACTTGAAATATGCAAGTCAACACAACCTATTACCTGTACACATAGTTGGTTATAGCTAACAGTGTAACCATTTCAATTTATAAAAGAAAAGAAAACAACGCTTGTTTTCAGAAAACTTTGGTATCCTGGCAACTTTGACCACACATTTTAAGAGCAGTTGAGGATATAGATACCTAAAGATGCATAATTCACAATAAAAAAAAAAATCATGGTCAGAGCAGAGCTCATCCAGCAAAGGGGCCACGAAAATGATAAGGGATTGGAGCATCTCTCACACACGGAAAAGGCCGAGAGCTGTGATTGTTTAGCTTTGAGAAGGCTTGAGAGTAAAGACAACTGAGCCAGACACTGCCCAGTGAAAGGGCAGGAGGCAAGAAACACAAGAAATTCTACCTAAACATAAGGTGGGGTTTGTCTTTGTTTGTTTCTTTGGGTTCTTTTTTGTTTGTTTGTTGGTTTTGGATTTGTTTTGTTGGGTTGGTTTTGTTTTTTAAAACACTGTTAGGCTGGTCAAAGTCTGGACCAGACTCACGTGAGAGGTTGTGGCATCTCCAACCTTGGAGATACTCTAAACTCAACTGGAAAAGACCCTGAGAAGCCTGCACTGATTGACTCCACTGCGAGCTGGGTGGTAGGACTAGACCAGAGGTCCCTTCCAATCTCAATTCTATTTTTCCATGTCTAACACATGATCAAAAAGCTGTCATGAAGATGGAAGTAATTTAACCCCTATAACATTATATTACGTATTTATTTAATGATTTGAATCCACATTTCCTTGTCAATGTACAGTTAACCATCAGTGTGTGAAGACAGACCAACATGCTTTCTAGCTTTACCCTATGAATCCATAAACACTATCAAAGTATTTATAGCAAACACCTGGACGCTATCAAAGTATCCTCATGTTAAAATAAATTGCTTAACTACACAGAGATCTAAAACAGGATTATCATTCCTCAAGCTTTTTCAAAATTTGTTTTTTTACTTGCTTTTGCATAATTACCAGATTAGCAGCAGCTCACTCGGTCTGCAAGAGTCAGGAAGGAGCAAGAGGCTGTAATTACTGACTGCAAGCACAGACAGCTCCTCGGCCTAATCAATCATTCCTGCCACAGATTCAAAACCCACTGACCTGTTCCTAACGTTTTTGACATAATTTGTTCACTTTTACAATACTCACAGGAGTCATAATATACAGTTTAAGATTAGATTACAGTTAAGTTAGGAACTACAGATAGAAAAGATTAAAAATCTTACTGGTTATGAACACCAGCATGGCTCTGAATGCAGATGTGGCTCAGCTAGAAAGCCAAGGGGTTGCAGGACACAAGGAAAAAAAGTGCCAATCCCCAAACTCGAAGCAGCACAAGCAGTGTGCCATTATTACTAACTTAGAAGTAATTAAGTATATTTTCTTTACATTAATTACAATTAATGCTTTTTAGCAGCATAGTAATTTTGATACTTTCCTGTAACTGAAGATGTAAGGACATAAGAAGAAATTGGTTTGTATCATGAACAATTTTCATATGCATCCCCCTTTAAAAAAAAAATAAAAATGGCTGTATTGATGTCTAACCATTTAGAGTACAAACTTCACATGTGGTTTTACAACCACCACAATAGATGAGAGAATGGTGTTTTCGGAATTCTTTAATTATTTTCTTCTTCTGCTTCAAAGGAATAGTGGAGTCATTGTCTATTTCTTGAACCAATGCAAGAAGATACTGACTTGTTTGTTGTTTTTGATCTTCATATTCTTTAGTTGTAACACGTTGACAGAAGGTGAAGCCTTTGTGAGAAATCAGAGGTTCAGATTAAGCTTAATGCATCATGCAAGAGCCTGATTTAACAATATGATCAGAAACATAGGTATATCGATATTCCAGTTCAGATGTGAATTCTCTACAAACAACGTGAAACACATAGCCCTCTACTGAGCATGGATGAACATCTAAACATTAATTGCAAAAATAAAATTGAAAAGCAGTGTTACAATCACAGTATCACAGATTATTTTGTATTACAATCAGGCCTGCAAGACAAAGAGCCAATACAGTTCTTGCGAACAGAAGACATAATGAATAATGCTACACGACAAGAACAGCACCTTGCAGTTGTCATGATGCCGTGACTCCCAGCAAGTGAATCAGATCCATAGCAAGGTCCAGTAGGTAATGCAAGTGAATAAATACTTCAGAGAAACAGTTGCCTCTGAGACACACCTCTGAATTCAGGAACTTTTAGGTGACTATACAGCTCAGCATGTTTTGGGCACCAAAAGCAGAGATGATAGAACAGGCAGCAGTTCACAGTGAGGGCAGAGCAAGGAACTGCAGCCCAGGAGTTACACATCTTCACCACTGCTTAGCTATAAAAATGTTGTGAACCTATGCAGTAGAGCACTGCCCTGCAAGGATTCAAGCCCCATCACTGGACAAGTGAGTTCTGGCCTGAGGAAAGGCTGGCATTCAGCTATTCCACACATTAGTGAGCAACTAGGTTGAACAAATGTCAGTTGCCAAAACGGGAAAAAGTTCTTACTACTCCTTCTGTACAAACACCATCTTTTTATGGCTCGTAGATAGTGGTAGGAACCTGAGCTGCCAGAATTTTCACATGGACCTGTCCTTCCCTTCCTTTACCATGAGTCTGTCAAAGGTGAAATACTTTTCATGGTTTAGTAGTCAGATCAAGAAAAGATAGCTCTTTCAAAAGAGAAAGCTTAACAACTTCCCATACAGAGATTAACTCTTGAAACTTCAGGGTAGGTCCTTTAGGCCAGTGGTTTCAAGTGGCTTACTAGATTAAAACCAACCCCAGAGTTCCCTCAGTGTTTTTAGTGTTTTATATTTCCAGCAAACCTAAGGATTACTTTCCTGCAATAAACAGACCCTTTTCTTACCAGGGTCCCCTCCTGCTCCCACCTGCCCTTCAGAAGCTCACTGGCTAATAAAGCTCAGTAGCTCCCAGGAAAGATTTTCCTGCTGTCTCCTCTATGAGAAAAGGGAAAACGACACCAGAATATGAGGCACACTCTCCTGTGCTGGAGCACTTACAGTCAGAACAAACTAGTTATTTCAACAAGTATGTAGAATCTATATTCATTTACAGATTGAAACTCCAAAACTTAGTAGGGAGAATATAGCATGGGGTTCGTACTTCAATCGTCTGCTCAGTGTGCTGATGGAGATCACACAGGCTCCGAGAGTACTGCAGACAGGCAACTCCTTCCTCTGTTCCTCATCCCTGTGTTCTTTGGCTGCACAATATGCGATACTCAGAACACTGAACCGGAAGCAAATTGGAGAGATTCCAGAACCCAACACAGATGGCAAAGGATTCTGTACCAAATCTACTTCCCAGGCAGCTACTGTATTAAATATAGTATTAAACAGCACAATAAGTTACAGTGTTATTCAGTGCTCTAATGGCTTCTCTTCAATGTTTAAGCACACAATGCAATGGCAGTAGCGAAGTCAAAAGGATGAAGGTGAAGAGTCAGAGAAAAATTAAATTATTTAAGCCAACTCTTTTAATCCCTGTGCTGAAAGATGTTTTTGGCATCAAGGCCAGATGGAATATTAGCTTGTAAAAGAAGTGAGCTGGAAAACACATACACATCATCGAGGATCAAATGCCTTCCTTTTAGGCTACACTACTGTTCTGTAAGTCTTAAGCTCTTTGTAAACTTTGTGCTTACCCAGAAAAGGAAAAGAGTTCTTCAAAACACTAAACAATCAAGGTCTGTGCTCAAGACATCTATTAGAACCCCAAACTACTGAACTCTGTGAGAGCTGTTAGATGTCTTGTGGCAGAAATAAAAATGCTGTTCCTAAATATAAAATCATATCAAATTCACAAATCAAATTATAAGCATGTCACTTCAGGAAGCATGTTTTGCATTAATTTCTCCAGAAGCAATTATTTGGTAAAAAAGTTTTGCAATGTGTTCAAAGATAATTAATAGAATCCTTGTTCTCTAATATTCAGAGGTCAGTGTTTTGATTATAGCAGAAAATTTAATTATTTGGTGAGTTAGCCATTAGTCACTTTAATGCTTCACTTCCAATAAAAGAAAAGAACGCAGTCTATGCAAAATTACAGTCAACTGGTGATAAATTGATTTGTATAGAATGTTTTATATAAAAATGCATATCACATCATCTACCTGAATCAATATCTGGATCATGTCCTTCCAGCAAATTCTCAAGTCTCCTACTAGTTAGTTCCAGAAGAGTTAAAGGAGTCTGAAAATACAATCCGACAGAGAAAAAAGTTACATAAACAATACTTCTGTATTTTTGAAAATCTAAAGCATTCAGATGATCAATTTAAAAATAACATCATTAACTGCTAAAGAATCTATGCCTACATTTATTCAGGTACGCATTCAAAATCTCTCAAAAAAATTGCACTAATACACATACACACGTTTATTTCTGACCAAAGAAATAGGAGGCAAGATGTTCTAGTTCAGTGGAAAACAATATCTACAGAAAAAAAGAAAAAAAAAAAAAGGAGTGTAGACCTTGAACTGATTTCAGCTTATATAATACACAAGGCTCTCAACTGCAGTTGTGAAAGAGCGAGCCACCATCCACTCTGCTGTCACTGCTATGAAGCAGTGGACACTTCATTTGTCAGATCTGGCTCCATCTCCAATCATGAATAAAAGCCCTAACCCTCATGTCAGAACCTTTAATAACAAAAAACAAACCAAAATCATTTGGTTTTGGCTGCATATTTACACATAAAAAACTCACAGTAACCACTTGATACTTTCAAACTAAGCTGGAGCTAATTAGAAAAAATAAAAATCTCCCATGTCTCTTTAGCTGAAGTCAGCAGTGGAAATCAATGTGTTGGATAAAAACTAAAAATAGTATTTTACTGAAACCAAATCAACATTTCTGTGAGGCTTATTTGTAACTGGACAATAAGTGTCTAGAGAATTTTACAGCTATCTTGCAACAGCTGAGACAATTAGTTCATCTCTCTCTAGTTTTAATGAGAAATTTTATAGTCAAGGAAAACAGTAGCAAAGCATCATGACTGTAACGCGCCAGTTGAATTCAGAAAGTCAATTTAAGGTCTGAGAAGGTTGCATCTTTTAATGTGTGACAATACAATAGTACGTAAATAAAGGAGACTATAAAATATATCTGTATTTTTAGATAACTGATCAAGTTAAATAGAAAGGCCATTACATTTTATGGTTCTATTTATTTTCTTTAATTTAGAAGCTAACATTTCAAAATACCAAAAGGAACTCTTAAGAGTTGTCAAAGTTGTACATGTACACTGGGGCACCAGAGCATGCCATCTTATTTATCACTCGGAGTACATCAGCTGACTTCTAAAAGAGAAAGACACTGAGAAACCTAAAAGTTTAGTAGACAGCCATCAGAAACAAGGTGCCAAAAAACCTCAATAAAAATTTCTTAATAGTTCAAATATTTTCTTAACAGAAATGATGCAAATAAAGAGAGAGGATACTATATATAAAGGACTGTAAAGCTCCCAGAAAGCTGTCCTCCATTGTCTGAAATAGATTCTCGCCCTACTTGACTGTACTATTAAAATGTATGTTGTGGTTTCAGTTGGGATAGAGTTAACTTTTTTAATAGCAGCTGGTATAGTGCTATGTTCTGGATTTGGGATGAGAAATACTTTTGATGGCGCACTGGTGTTTTATTTGTTGCTAGGCAGCCTAGGCCTTTTCTGTTCCTCATATTGCCCAGCCAGCGAGCAGGCTGGGAGGGCACAGGAAGATGGAAGGGGACACAGCCAGGACAGCTGACCCCAACTGACCAAAGGGCTATTCCGTACCATAGGATGTCATGCTCAACACGTAAAGCTGGGGGAAGAAGAAAGGGGGAAGACATTCAGAGTGATGGTGTTTGTCTTCCCAAGTAACTGTTAGGCGTGATGGAGCCCTGCTTTCCTGGAGACGGCTGAACACCTGCCTGCCCATGGGAAGCAATAAATGAACTCCTTGTTTTGCTTTGTGCGTGCAGCTTTTGCTTGACCTGTTAAACTGCCTTATCTCAACCCACAAGTTTTTCCTCACTTTTACTCTTCTGATTCTCTCCCCCAACGCAACTGGAGAGCAAGCGAGCAGCTGCATGGTGCTCAGTTGTCGGCTGGTGTTAAACCATGACATTGTAACAGATGGAATGTTAAACTCTGCTCCCCAGAACTCTCATCTCCAAAAAGGCACTTCATGGCATTTGACATTTAAAATTACAAGGCCAATGAGGAAAGGAAAATGCTACCTTGAAAAGCTCCGAGTGATTGTCCATCAGAAACTGAGTCAGCAGTTCTGCTTGTGGTTTTGACAACGTCTTATTTTGTAAGATGAACTTTGTGCAAGTCTTGACAATCACCGATCTGTTATCAAACTAGAAAAAGAAGAGCTCAGATTTGGCACTAGACTTGCTTGCAATGTGTTAGCAAAGACTAAGTATAACAGGATGCTATCAGTGGGATGAACATCTTGATACTTGTTGTAAAACATATCACATTGGAAGGCAGTAAACAGAATACTTTAACTCTGGAGAAAAACAGCTAGCTTTACTATAAGAAAGTGATATTTCCCACACTAAACATAACAGATACTTACTTGTTTTTGTAATTTGTAGCCCTCTGATTCAGATGCAATGGCTGTGAATGTCAGGAGTCTATGTAGTTCTTCTCGTATATTTGGTGCTAATAACTTTAAATAAAGTTGTGATGCCTCTAGAGCTTGATCTGTTTTTCCTTTTTCTGCAATGGAGTAAAACAGCGTATCCAGTGCAACTGTTCATTTTCAGAGCCAAGAATACATATTTAAATTCCAATATTAATCCAATTTTGGGTGTTTTGTCTTTCTCTCCAAACAAAGCAGGTTATCTCAGGGACTTCTAAAACCTTTTGACAAGGCTCAAAACAGAATTTAATCAATATAAGTTTAAAAGCTTTGTCCCAACCTAGTCAGGGAACAAATGTAGCTGGACACTATCTACAGGACATTACTATGTTCTGTGTACAATGTGCAAACACTGAAGTAATGTTTACACTGTTTGTGTTTACACATCTTCGTATTATGTTTTAGGATTCATCTCAAAGCAACTAATGAGCACAATTCTAGCTTTCTCATTGCTTTAAAGGTTGGTTTGTTTGTTTGCTGTTGGTTGGTGTCCATCCACCCCCACCCCTCCTTTTAAGCCATTAGGTTTTAAGTTTCTCAAGGAAATGTGCTAAAGTGGAAATACTCTCCTATAAAAACCCCTTTAGATGATAATTCTAGTTATCTTCACTTTGAAAGTGAGGAACTATCAAAAAGCCAAGTAATTTTCTAAGGCAAGAGCAAGATGAGGACCGACACAGGAATAGAACCTACATATGATTTTCTGGCCTCTGTCCTATTACTGGGACAGAGGTTATATTTTACAAGAAATAATCCAGGACTTTCAGGGGTGTACCACAAGCCATTTGAATCCATCTTTGTTAAAAAAGAACACAGAAAGAGCAAGTAAGTGACCCTTTTCCAAAAGAAGGGCAGATAAAAAAGCAGGAAAGGGAATTGCCAAAGGACATGATCAAGACAGGTATACAGACAGATACTAAGACAGAAAGTGAAATAATTTTTAGAGAAATGTCTAAGAGTTTCTGTGGTCCATGATTAAAGCTGAGTTGCTGAGTTACTTTAAAAGACTGTAAAAAAAATGTTCCAATGTAAAAAGTTTCAATAAACCACATGGACTAGATTGACCAATTGCATTCATCTGTAACATAACTAAAGTACTCTACATCTCTTTATTTTAAAGCCAACAAGCACAGCAACATTTGCTTTCACAACAGACCTGTATTATCAGTCATCTTAAATCAAAGTAACAACTGAGGAAAATACAGTTATAATTGTATATACACTGATAACAAAATGAAGTTGTACTTGAGCTAACTGCAGCACTTCTCAAATTAATTTTGAAAGTGTTTTAAATATGTAGATATTCACAGCTAGTTTGAGCTCTCTTGCACTATAGTCAGAAAAACAGCACTTTATCAAGGTGAGGTTAACTGCACTGGATTCTACTCGAAAATTATTATTAGAATCCAAGTTTTTATGCACTGAGGATCATAGCACTGAGAAGGGAAAACCAGTTGTAAAATAGTTAAGCACAACCTCCTAACAGTCATCTAGTATGAACTAGAACACAGCTGAAGACCCAAAACCACAGACTTAAGTTGCAAAGAAGACAAAATAAAAGCAAGAATAAGAAAGTAGAATAGCCCTGGAGGTTCACGGGTCACATAGTTCAGATGAAGCAGATAATAAGGAAAAAGACCTACAGGCAACTAAAGCATTAGATTAATTCAGAAGAATTAGACACTGTCCTTTCTCTTGCCTACAGGTTTAGCTGGTTTGATTCTCTAATTTAGTAATATTCTCTAATATTGGTTTATATCAGTTTTGTATTTAAAGTGCGTGTATGAACTATAACATCTTTAACAGAAGTGAACATTTAGCAGAAGTTACTAGTAGCTAAATCAGTTCTTTCAAAGCAGCATTTTTTTTTTGTGTGGATGGGTTATGTACTTTTGCATTAGTTTCCCTTTCATGATTTCCATTATAATCTGATTGTTTTTTTTCTCCTTAGCAAAACACCACTAATAAAAATACTGCCTGTTGTATTTTCATGAGCTTTTGGCAACAGGATCCACCACTGCTGCAATTTTTACACAGGGCAGCTGTGCTCCTATGCCAGAGAGCTTACCATAGTCTCCAAGAACTGAAACTCTTGGTTAACACTCCATAAAACCTACAGAACTGAAGACATAACGGGGCCTTTTTAGGCTAGGATTATTCTTAAACTAGTATTTAAATTAAAGCCTTCTCTTTTACTTGTGATCATATGTAGGGAGGGTTTTTTTTGTAGGGGGAAATCACAATCTGAACAGCCCCTTTTATAATTTTTAAAAAACTTTTTTTACCAAAAAAATCCTAGATTCAGAAGTTACAAAACCATTTTTTAGTAAACAAGAAAAAAGTAAAATCATTGCTATAGAGTTATGTTACTAGTCACAAGTAGCAATAAAGGAAATTCTGACTAGAGGTAAGAAATTTTAACAATGAGAGGAGTTATATATTGAAACAGGTTACCCACAGAGGTTGGTGAATCTCTGTTCTTGCAGATTTTCAAAATTCAGCTGGATCAGACCCTAAGCAACTTGATTTAACTTTGACATTTGTCCTTGCCTTGAGCAGAGGTTATGACCAGCAACCTTGAGCATTCCCTTCCAACCTATAAATCAAAGTGCATCTGCAATAGCATTGCAAATGGTGTTATGATTCAATAAATTAATGCTTAGTAAATTCCATCCTTTATACAGTTTTCACTTGCACTTTTTGTTCCAGGTTGCTCTTACCTATAAGTTCTATAATTCCTGAATGAATATCGAGATCCTGAGTGGCAAGAAGGGAGTCCTTCTTTTGACTATAATACTTTATTATAGTGTCAAAAAGAATCTTCTTGTATGTATTCAGACTGCTCGGTTTGTTAGTGCTTTGAGGTAGCTGCTGACTAACCATCACTATGAACTGGTCTGGGAAATACTCCAAGCATTCAATTGCAGCATAGAGCCATTTGTCAAGCCTGTAGAAGGAAAAGTTAGTTTAATGCTTACTTCAAAGGATTAAATAAGAACATGCAGAGTATTTTAAAGAAAATTAAATAGACATAACTATGCAAGTATAGTCACATATTTGAACCACAGCGTTAAACTCATTGCTTATTGAGCAGTTTATGTAATTTATTTCACCATATTAGTTCAAGGACCTGCTCAACATAAGCAACTTCCATAGTTCTCACGTGCTACAGACAATACATCTGAGGTATGCGCAGATCAAAACAAGCTGTAATCATGCCAGACTGTCACTGACCCCAGGACACTTGTCTGATTCAGCTGGTATTTAAAACCAAACACCACTCCCCTATTACTTAACACAAACAATGACAACCCACCAGAGTGAAAAAGCAAGGGGCTGAACCTTCAGAGAAAAGACACAAGACAGTTAGTTCAAAAACAGAAAAAAATAAAAATACTTTAAATACCAGAAGACTGCAGAAGCAGCTTATTATGCAACCTGCTATAAAGGCATGAGCTTTCTTAAGTATTTGTTGCTTGTATGACTTAACTAAGGGAGAGAAAACGTAATGCGAATCTAAAATCCAGGTAGACCATTCACTGTTCAAAGAGGCTGGAAAGTCAGAAGAGAAGGACACTAATTTAACCATTTTGTCCAGAAGAAATCTAAAAATCATAGACGTGTCGGAGGCAGAGGAAGAATTACTTTTGTCTGACTCTCTGGATAGAAAATAGTTTGAACTGAATCAATAACTCTTGTGAAGATGTAAATATTATTTAAGATCCAGAGAATCTTATTTTTATCATGAAGAGCAGAAACAAACATATTGAACTTGCTGCTGAACAGCTAGATAAAAGTGAACTTTTGTTAGAACTGCTGCGGCCAACAAGGACTGTTTAACTCTTGGGTGCATAAATGGGGTAATACAGTAAAGCAGGAATAGGATCATGACCTCCCTTTAGTTATGATCCCATGAGCAGAGCAATCACTTCAAGCAGGATTTGATTTACAGTTTGTAAGTACCTACACAGAGAGCAGGTATTTGAATATTTCAAGGATAACATGACGCTACTTGAAAACTGAAGACAGGAAATTTGAGATATAAATTATGCTTACTCCCTTCCTTCATACTGGGGGCACTTAATCCTACAACTACTTCTAAAACTGGTCGCTATTATTCATGCCTGGGATCTTCAATTTCTCTTGCATGCTATAAGCCAGACCTAAATAATGAACTGTCGACAAAGATGGTACTTCAGCGACCCCCCACCCCCAGCTTAAGTAATTGTAAAGTAATGAAGCAAACATTTAATTTTATTAACACTCATCTGATATATCAGCAAATGTTAGAGGCACTTAACACAGAATAATACAGCGTAATAACTATATTTGAGATATTTTAGGAGACATAAACCCACCAATCACCCAAGAGTCACGTACAACAGAAGTATAAAGCTCAAGACAAACAGTGTTCATTAAGCCGTTCTGGGAGGAAAAACCTGTGGAGTTAAGATACTACCCAGCAATAAACCGAGTTTGGAATCAGGAGTTTGATTAGCTTATAAAAAACTCTAACTATAGTAATATTTTCTCCCTAAAGCAAGAATAGATAAAAACTGTAAGAAAGAGTCTCTTTAGGTACACAGATTGACCTCAGTATCACCAACAGATAGAAATTGTATCGATTTGACAGAAATAAGCATTACTAAGACATATACACATGAGGAGACATGCCTTGACATATTCATCGAAAGTACATGTTAAGATAGGGATCAGCCCAAGTGCAATCAAAAGGAACACTACAAAAATAAGAACTTTTAAGGAAAAGAGCACTGATGATGTGCAGCCATTTTCACTTTTATGTTCTCATGATATAAGCATTCTTCAGCACTACAGCTTAACTTCTACTTTTCCGTTGCTAACAATAGATGCCTTATTGACTTTGTATCTTCACAGCACCACCATCAGGCACCGTGACAAACAAACAAAAAAACTCACAATAAATTTTTTTCAAGTTCTAATATCTGTTGAAGAGACCTAAAAGTGAAGTGTCTCATCTAAATACTCCCTAGTTTCTTCAATACTTGAGGTTAAAGTTTTAATGTATACTTAAAATCCTCAAGTGTCCAATCCTAAATATAAACTTTTTGTGAATTCCCTTACCACTTCTGAAAAGAAGTCAAAGGAAAGTATGTTAATGCCACCCCTGCCTACAAGTGTATCAATGTCTATTTTGTTCACTTAACACAAATCTTTGATCAAGAGTAAAATCAAGCATTTACTAACAAATCTGTTTTAAAGATGTATAACTTACTCAGGCAAGTTTAAGCTACATGTAACCTCTCTGTCCAGGAAAGTATTTGAGATAATCAGGTCTTCTTCTTTACCAAAACAGTCTGGTTTTGTCTTCACTGAAGACACCAAGATATCTTCTAGAAGCGGAACGTCAATTAACTGCAGCAGTCGTAGCAGAGTTTGCTGTTTCCAGACATCATCTATTACTGATACCACAAACAAACAAACAAACAAAAAACCACCCTCAGAAATAATATCTTTTATGTAAAACACTAACCTTTGTTTTTACTCACTCAAGAATGTTTTAAGTGTTCAAAGAAAAGAAGGCAACAGCATAGTGTGAAGTTTCTGTGTTGGGGAAGAAGGCATCAAAATTAGAATGCCAAGAAAGAAGGCTTTAAAGAAAACATCTCTCTCCCCTATCATATTAGAATTAGTAATAACCTACTCTAATCAGTAATATGTACAAGAAAAGAGAAGCGAAGAGGAAAGGAATCATATAATACAGATGTACTTACTCTTAAAACCTATTTGCTTCTGAAGTGGTAATTGCATAAATAGAATAGCAACATCCTGCAAAAATTTAATCCAGTTGTTTCCTTCAGTTTACTTACTACGAGCACTTACCCATTTAGCACTCATTTAGCTGTTTTGTCATTAGTGACACCTTAAATTCAGGACTCTGAGAGGCAGTATTTAACAGAAATGAGGTACTCACTCCACGTAGATGTGGTGAAGAACAATCAAGTTTTAAAAAGAAAGATTCAATCCTCACCTCTTTTTGAAAGCAGATGAGCTGGTTCATTAACCACGATCTTTGGAGGTAAAGACGCGTGAACATTTATTGATTGAAGAAGCTCCTCTACCCTCTTTTTATTGGCTGCTTCTAATGCTAAGGGGTTAGAAAGTGTTGTTTCACACTTTGTTCTGCTTAGGGGGAGAAAAAAAAGAATTATATGTATAACAAATATGATCAGGACACATTTATCTTCCTGTCACTTCCTAAATTGCTGTTAAATCAGGACTTCAGGACTGTATCTGTTGCCTATCCTGCTGCTAGAAAATCAATCATTCACATCTGCTTTGCAGAAAGGGCAAGGATATTGATTCCAAATACTGTTTATTAGTTCCATTTTTTTTACCAGCTTCCAGCAAGTAGCTCGTTCATGCTAATTCTCAGATTTCAGCACAATTGATTGCAAAACAAAATGATTCCTGGGCTTATGTTACTGTGCCAGACTCTATTCTAAATAACAAAAAGCAGATCAAAGCATTACCAAGAAATACTAGGTAGCATCTGCGATTTAAGCTTGACATTTCTTAAAACAAGCACATAGTTTTCAAAAGTTTCTAACACCTGGGTTAGACAGGCATAACTTCATCTACAGCTAACCCGCCTTAACTTAAAAAAAATAATAACCAGGATAGTTCAGAATAACTCACTTGGAAGATCTTTTTGTCTTCTGTTTGCAGATTTGCCCAGGAGACAAGCTCTCATTGTCTTCATTCTTTCTTGGAAGAAGAGGAGTAAGATTGCTATTTACAAATTTATAGAGACTAGTGTTTGTGTCTTCAAACTCTGTTTCTTTCTCATTCCTGAATAAGTAAAGCTTTGCTCCAACTGGTTCAAACACCTTGTGATCCATCAACGCTTGGCACACACGGACTCCCTTCTGCCGAGAAATATCATTACAGCTTAGGTACATACTTTGCATGAGATGGGCCAGTACCACATCAACAGCATTTGAGCCAGTGAAACAGTTTTTATAGGTTTTCAGATGTTGTCTACGTCTTTTGATTTCCACCTGACTGTGAAGAGCATGAATAATACTGTTCCACAGCTGAGTTGCTTGAAAAGGACCATCACAATCTGCAAAATATTGATATGGAAGTTTATAGATGTTTACAAAGTTTAGCATTTTAAAACATATTTTTACTCTGTGAAATTAGTTATATATATATACATATAAATTTAAAATTTCTCCAGAAATCAGCTTAAATACTTCATGAATCAGTCCTCCTTGTAAGTTGACTTATACACACTAGGGTAGAGTCTACAGAAGGGAAAAAAAACAGGCGAAGGTTTTTTGGTATTGTTATTACCACACATACTGTATGTATGTACACATACACATTAATTCCTTACAGAATCACAGAATGGCTGAGGCCCGCAGGTACCTTCTGGTCCAACCTTCCCTGCTCAAGCAGGGCCACACAGGACCATGTCCAGACAACTTTTGAAGGTGGAGAGTCTACAACCACCCCGGGAATCAGTGAGAAGAGCCTGGCTCCATCCTCTTTGCACCCTCCCTTCAGGTACTTGTAGAAGTTGATGAGAAGCCTTCTCTCCTCCAGCCTGAGCAGTCCCAGCTCTCCCAGCCTCACCTAGGGGAGGTGATCCACCAGTCCCCAGCTCCTTTTCCACGTACCACTCTCACCTCAGCAGACAAACCAACATTCGCAACACATTAAACCTGCCACGCCCCCTTAACCACGACTTCATTGGTGGGTGAGGGACGCTACAGACGGAGGAGACCCCTCTCTCCTCTGCACAGCACCTGCATCCCACCCCCGCTCTCGCCCCTCCGGAGCCACCCGAAGGCCCATCCAACGGGCCCCTCAGAGCCCGCTCCGCTCCCCATCGAGGCAAGAAAGGCACCACCCTCTGTCCCCCCCACCTCGCCGCCACCGCCGCGGCTCGAGCTCGCTCTGACTCCGCAGCCTCCGGAACCGCGGAGTCAAATAAACCGCCATAACGGCGGCGGGCGGAAGCCGGCGGCCTGCATCACTTCCCGCCCTCCGCCGCCTCCCCCGGCCGCCGCCCCAGCGCCGCCCCTCGGGGCGGAAGTGAGGCGCTCTCCGGCCGCCCCCCCTGCCCTCCCCCGGCGCTGTGGCTGTCGCCGTCGCTATGGAGTAGCCGGAGCGGGACGGGGCCGAGCTGGGGCCGGAGCGAGAGACGGAGCCGGCGTGACAGGCGGCCCGCCGGGGCCCACAGGGCGACGGACAGCCGGGCGCTGCGCCGGCAGCTTCCCCCGGGCTCAGGTGAGAGGCCTGTCCCCCGCGCCCCGGGGCAGCAGCGGCTTCCCGTGGCCTAGTGGCATTACGCGGGGCGGACAGGGCCCGCTGGGAGCCCGGCGCTGAGGGGCGGAAGGGAAAAAGGGGCCGCCCTGGGGGGCGTGAGCGGGGCCTGGGGGGGACGGCGGAGGTGCCGGAGCCGGCGGATGGCGGGTCACCTGCCCGCAAACGCCGCCGCCCGCCGCAGGCAGGCTCCCTCCCGGCTGCCCCGCCGAGCCGTGAGCGCGGTCACCGGCCCTCCGGGCAGCGGGGGAGGAGGGAGCTCCCTGCGCCGTGCGAGTCCAGTCTCACTGTAAATAACAGTAAATACTTCGCGGGGGGAGGGTGGGGGGTGGAACTGGCCCGTGAGAGACAGCCCAGGGGTTTGTGCAGCCTTGTAGTTTGGGTTTCGCCTGTCAGCAGGCGGCAAAGAGACCCCCGTGCGCGGGTCTCGTTCCGGGAGGTTTTGGTAGGGTTACGGTTGCATCTCGGAACCCGAAATACTGAAGAAAAAAAAAAGAATATCATGAAGGTGACTTGCAGTGAGGGCAGCTACACCGTGCACAGCAGCGCATCATTGCGTTTGATCATCCCGTTGTTTTTGTAACGGATGCAAAAGCTTTATTGTGCCTGAATATTTTTTTTTTATTTTTTTGGTAAAACTCGGTTGTTCTAGCACCTATTTCTTATGTCAGTTCATCGTTGTTTGCATCACATCGGTGGGACAGGAGTTTGGGTCGGGTGGCATGAAGTACTTGTGCACCTGCCTGCTGCCTTGGTTCTCAAAGCAGAATCCCAGCCCGCTACAGGTCAGAATACAGGCAGAGTATGTGGTGAACTGCTGTGCAGTGTGCACCCATATCCATACATCAGATGAAGCTATGAATTAGTTCAAGGATAAATTAATAGTTTTAAATCACACCGTTGTTTTACATGAGTGAGAATTACAGAGCAGTGAGGAATCTTTGTTTTGTTTTTTCCTTTATTTCAATATTTTGAATGTTTTGCCATGTTTCTTTTTGCTGTATTGGCTGTTCCTTGCTACCTTGCCAAGTGAATTGGCTGTCATCATGCTGTCTTATTGCTGCTGATGTACTTCAGCATAAAGGCCATTATCGATTGTGAGGGAAATTCATGAAAACAACACATTGACCATCCCTATTTCTTTTTAGGATTAGTTCCAGGTTTCACGGACTTAGTATCAGTAGCATTAATATTATCCATGAAATTCAAACAGGAAGATCTCAAGGTTCTTACATGTTTATTGCCTGTCCTGTATTGCTTGTCTGAACACACTCATAGGATCTCATATTTTTCTTATTTATTATCTTTTAATGTGAAATGAAAGTTTCATTGTGGGTGACTGGCTTTATTGTCCTGTTGTTGTTAATTTTTCTATAAATAGTAGTTCAGTCTTAAAAGAACTGAACAAACCTGTTTTCATACAGGTGAGAACTAAAGTTGCATATTTCAGATATGGTTAAATCATCATGATTTGTGGTATTATAGAAACTACCCAAAATAGATTTTTTTGGAGTTTTTTTGGCATGGATTTTCCAGGTACATTGTTCCTGTTGACATATATGGAGTCTAACCATAATTAAAGTTGGTAATAACAATTGTTTTTATAAAGCAAAATAGCTAGTTTAGGTTACAGTCCAAATGTTGACGTGAGGATTTCTACAAATTTACAGTTAGATGGATGTAAACTTAAAACCAGTCTGCTTATTGAGAAGTACGTTTCTCAGTACTCCTTACTCAGTAGTTTAATTAAACAGTAGTTTGCATACTGTCAGGATGGAGAGGAACAGGTTGGACAGGGCCTACCAGGCTTGATGTTTAAATCCTAATCCTTCAGACAATGGAATGCTGCTAACATTCTCGCCTAGTGGCTTTTCCAGGCTTCTCACTGCAGTTAGTCTGTCACCCACAGCAGAAGGCACTTCTGGTTTATTCAATACTACACCATTTTTTCCACCACCTGTATAGAGAATCCCCCTTTCAGATTTATACAAAGGAATTTGAACACGTATGCGCATGCATTTTCTTCATAGTATCTCAGCAATTAATTTTGCAAAGCGTCTCTTTAGTTTTGAGAATTCTAACACAAGATTGTGTTGCATTGATACTAGAGAAGGTCTGATGGCTGAGACCAAGTGAAACAATGCAAAAAGGAAAAGATTTAAAACCAACTAATTAGATTTGTGGTTATCTTAAACTCATTAGGATCGATTTTATAATCCTTTAGCATACAGAGTTTGTCCCATGGAACAGCTGCAGAATAAAATCTCTGAGAGCTGGAAATACCTATTGCTCCTATTTAGAATACTCCATGATCCTTGTTTCTACCTATTTATTAGGTTAATGAAAAGTTCCGTTATATAGGGATGTTAGCCAATGTCTAATAGCTGTTTGGTCATGGGCTGCCCAGCTAAGAATTGCATGCATTTTTCCATAGCACAATTCATAAAGTAAAATTAGTATATTGTAATAAAATGTCACCTACTGTAATGAAATTACTTAATAAAGGAATTCTATGTTTCCATAATTTATTTCCAGCTATGTTCTCAACAAAACACTTAATACAGACCAAGCAAGTACATAATTATTCTTAAGATTATCTCATTGTATTAGGACTTTGTTTCTCATATCTAAAACTCACAGTCCTCACAATTAAGACCAACTCCACCTTGAACATGCTTGTAGTCATATCTGGGTCTGCTTCTGAGTAGTCCCATTGAAGCTGTAACTACTATTTCTGATTTTAAAGTTGAATATTTGCAAGATTGAGAACTGTGCAACTGTATACCTTTCTTGTTCATAGTATATTTTCTTAAAGCTTGTAGTCTCAGCCTTCATTTAGTAGCACAAAGTTGTGTCTCTCAGCTGATGTGGAAATTGGAGAAATGTCTGTGGAGCCACAGCATTAGTGTATTTCTAGATTTCATTATGGAAGAGTAGTGAAGGTGGGATATAACTGCAAAAATAGTCAAGACAGAGCAGCATAGATGTGTTGCCTCCAGCACTGTGATAGAGTCTGATTAGGACTAGGTTAATACTGTTATATACATCTATACTGGAGCGAATTGTTCAGTAGCTTTTTAAGAAGTTTTGTTTAGTATGTTTGTTACCTCTTTTAGAAATCAAGTCTATCTTTCCAATTTAATACTAATCAGATTATTTGTCCCTATTTCTAATGGAATCAGATCTATAGTACCAGGGGGGAGAAGGTGTGCATGTCCAAATAACTTTAGTGTGGTTGATTTCAGTCAACTTTGACTGAGGTATACAAGTGTCGAAAATAAGTTGCTCCAGGTTTTGTGAGACTAAGGAGCTGTGGAGAGGAAACAAACTCCATCTTTGTCTTGAATGTAGAAAAAACTGTGACATAAATGTATATATTAATAGACACCAGATAAACTGTGTAGACCAGAACATTGCATATATACATGTATATTACATTATACATGTATATGTACATTACATATATAAATGTATATAATACAGTGGGAAGAAATTTAATTCATAGAAGCAAGCACCTCACATCAGATCAGAAGGATATTGGGGCTGGTTAGTCTCAGTGCTCACTGGATTATTTGTTAGTGCCTTCTACTTCTTTTGTCTTTCTTACCATGATTTGGTAAACATCGTCTTCATCGCTACAGAATCTTGTCTCTTCCATTTGAATAGGAATGACATTCTCTATTTTTCAAAGAAGTAATTGTACACAAATTATATGCCAATGAGTTGAGGCAAATAAGGTCATGAATGAAAATAGTATTTCTGCAGATTTCACTACATTTTCTGCTATCTTAGGTTTATTTTACTATGTGTTGGAGAAATTTATACTCTTCACACCTTATTTGAAAGAGAATATAAAGAAATATCCTTAAATGTTGCTTTTGAATATGCCACATAATACTGATTCCAGGAAATCATTTCTTCTTGCATTCTCTCTCCATCTCTGCTCACACTGATAAGGAAGATTAATGTTTATCTCTTTTTTTTCACTGTTCTTTCCTGTCTTCATTTTTCTTGCATATCCATTATCAGAGAGACAATTATATAAATGGGACACAGGCTTCAGAACTTCTATCTTGCAGAATAAGCAAGTGAGATTTTTTGGCACTAATTGTGACAACACAGGAAACTGTGGAAGTACACGCTACAGAGAAAGATGAACTAAATTTTAAGTTGCCACAGTCTTTTAGCTCCTAAATTTGGAAGGTGATGTAAAAAACTTCCTTGTCCAATATTGTTAAAGTAAAGCATAAGAAGATGGTTTCTTGTGTCCTTTCTCTGCAGCAGCTGATCAGTTCATTAATACTTAGGCCATACAAATAGTAATGGCAGCAATCTGATGAGTAAAATACTGAATTTTGAGCTTGTATTTTGACAGGCATAGTGTAGGGAAAAACACATTTTAAAATTGTCTTCTGTATTATACACATATATTCTTTTACTTGTCTGGGATCTTAAGTAATCCTTCCCCTCGGAAAATGTGTAGTTCCATGAGCACTGGAATTAAGAGAGTCCGGTTTCCTTCCGATTTGGTTTTCTTTGTTGGTTGATACTGATATAAAAGGTGTGAACCTTTCCCTTTATGGGAGCAGTTTATAGATTCTTTGCTTTATTCAGTCACCTGTTTTCAAGAAATGGTTGAATTTCCAGTTCTTAATTGCTTTGGTAGATCTAAGGAAGTATGATCAACAGATTGAAAAGTTCTGGAGGAGGAGTAGAAGCAATGACATAGAATCTCCAGTGGTGTGTGCACAGATACGTGTATGCAGTGCGAATGTGTATAACTACAAAGCCTCGGAAGTTATATATCAGTATATATCAAGTATATATATCAGTATATTAGTATCCTTTTTGTGGGTTATTCTTATATCCTATTGCATCCTTGGTTAGATGTCCTTTACTACTACTGTTTTCAACATATGTCTTATGTTAATAGAAATTGTGAAAGGACTGTGAAGCTTTTTATTCTTGTCTTTATAGGATAATACGTTGGTGTACAGTTGAGACAATGGAGTCCATGCTGAATAAGTTGAAGAGCACCGTTACAAAGGTAACGGCTGATGTCACCAGTGCAGTCATGGGAAATCCTGTTACCAGGGAATTTGATGTTGGCCGACATATTGCCAGTGGTGGTAATGGTCTTGCTTGGAAGATATTTAACGGAACTAAAAAATCAACAAAACAGGTGGGTTATCAAGTAAGGACCTCAGTTTATAAGCATTAGATAACTGATTAGATAATTAGACTGATAGGTAGCAGTTGGTAAGTGGCATTTAAAAACGAAATCCAACCGGGCAGTCTAGTGCTAAGGGTAAGTAAAATGAAACAAAGAACTTTAAATATAATGTTCTCAGCTACATAGGTGATAATTGCTTTAAGCCTTTGCTGCTAGAGAAAGAAGTGGTTCTGCATTCATAGCATACAATTTGAGACCAAGATTAAGAATTAATCTGAGTTAAAAGTGATCTGACAAGAAGGAAGAAGTTTGTTTTACACGGATCGCTTCCCCAGTTTATTTTACCTTGCAGCTTTTTTGGCAGCAGTACTGGCCTTTTACAGTTTAAAATAATCATGAAGTATGCCCTTGTTTGTTCGCAGCAAAAAAGACTGTAGTTTTCTGCTCAGCTGCCATACAGAAATTGAGGGGTTAGAACTGTTAAGTCATGAGATACAGTAACTGGAAGGCATGAGATAGAGGAGGCGGCTGTGGAGGAACTGAGTTGTGCCTTCCCTCTGCTGCTTTCAGGTCATTATTGTTCCCTTTTAGTTTCTTTAAAGTATTAGGGTTTAGAGCACTACTGTGTAAACTTTTGACTCACTGGAAGTCACATATGTAAATGAAAGTGGGATTGTGACTTGGGAAGAAGGTTTGCCAGAAATAGAGTTTAAGAACTGTTATTACAGAAAATTATTTTGTTGTGCTGGAGAAATGTGGAAAGTTGTGTTTTTTTCAAACTTGGACAGGAAATGGAGTTTTCAACAAGTAAATAGAAGTGTTAATAAGCTATGGCTTTCAGTTAAACTTGATGCTGAAATGATGTGAAGTCACTTAGACAATGAATCAGCTTGCTACAGATGTACCAAAAAGAAATGGACACAAAGGAATAACTTTGGAAAACATGTATGCAATCTGTTAGATGCTAGAAAAATAAACTGTAGCAAATAGAGGAGTAATATACTGTGCAGAATAAATAATCTGTGGAGAATGTGTGACTGGATTGTGAAAGAATCTGAGTAATGTTAAGCAGGTACTTTTGCCATATTCTCAAGCATCTGTCTAGCTGTTGCAGAACTCTATACATCTGGTATTTACTGAATTTACCCAATCTACCAATTGGGGTTTGTTTTAGTTTTGGGGGTTTTTTTTGGTCTTATTCAACTATACAAAGAAGTGATAACATTGAAAGTATGGTAGTTTTGGTAGGTTTTATACAGTCTCTGTGCCCAGTAAGCATTTGACCTGTAGCAGGTGTAGCTTTAATGTGTGGAGAGTTGTAGCAAGTTTCTTTAACTGACTGATTGACAGTGTATATAACTTGGTTCCTGTTGATCATGCTCTTCAAGCTTTCAGTAGGTGTTCTGACCACTGATTTTGCAGAGTTTTAGTTTAGGTTTTACCACACCTGCAGTATCTCTGTAAACCTTGGCTAACATCTGTATATTTGTGTGCCATCATTAGTCATTAAAAATACAGCAGAAGTAGTACTGGAAGGAATTTTAGATGGATGGTGATTTCACATGCGATTACCATTCATTATTAACATTGCCAGTTAGGTAACATCATGTCAACATTCAGTTTGACATTGCAAAATAAAACTATGCAGCAATACGAACAGTTTATGTTGTGTTGCAATATATTTGTTCTTTAGCATTATTTTTTACTTCTTTTGTGTGTACCTCTTCAATGTTGGCTGGGCAATATGGAAGCGACTGGCTCTTATTTTCCAAGTGGAAGCAGTCACTTGTGAAGTGATGCACATATTGGCTATATTGCAAGTGCGTGTATCTAATTTGAAGCTACAAGCACTTAGCTTTTTTACAGTAATGTGTATTGTAATCAGACAAGCAGGATGTAAGGGCTTAATTGCCCATGTTGTTGTCACTTTACAACAACACAAGTAATAATTTAAGTCACTGTAGCCAGATAAAATAGCTAAATTTGGAGTTTTAGCACTGCAGTAGTAGAAATGATCAGAAATTTTCGTTCTCGGGGCAAATGAAAGTCAGCAGTCTTACAGAAGTTGGTCAGTTGAAGTTAAGATTTCAAATGTGGATTCATTTGGTTTTTATTTTAAGTCAGTGGGCAGTTACAAATATTCCATCTCTGGTGACAGTAGATATGTATGATTTTATTCCTCTTTTCAGAGTTCTGCCTGGTTCCTGCCTTGCTGGTTTTCCTGGATTTCTGAGTGTTTCTGTATTTTTTTATTATTTTTTTAAAATGTGTCTTGTCTTTTCTTGCTTACTTTGTAGATGACTGGATAACAAGCTAACAGAATGTGAGGAAGTTACTTACCTGTGTGCATATGTTTGTGTGGTGCTATTTGATAGCTGATTTGCTGTTGTTTGTTTGAAAGATTTATGAGTCTTTCTGATCATAAGTGTATATGTGAAGTAACGTGTTGCTATTTTTACAATATGTGTTTCTGCTTATCTTGGATTTTTTAACTCAGCCTTTACGCACTTGTATTTTTTTTCTGGCGTAATACGGCACTTGGCCTTTTGTCTGCTTGGGAAGTGTGATCATAAATAGATAGAGTAAGGTCACTTAATGTTCTTTTTGGCAGCTCAGTCATAAAAAAATAGCAGAATTAAGGATATAATGGTTTTCACTTCAAGACTACTGTAGTTGTATTTAACTTTTATTGTAGGATTACTAAATATATTAATGGTAGGTAAGTCAGCTTTCTGTTGTTTTGGCTCTGCATACAGTAGCTTTGAAATGAAAGCTTCCTACTCTTCAAACTTTAAAGGCTAATTAATTTTAAAACTGAAATAGTTGTATTGTATACCTTGTGACTGAAACAAACTGATGGGAAAGTAGGGTTATAGAAAAACATTGGCAAGCTTCTAAAAATAACCCCCCCAAAAAGCTGGAGGAAAATCTTTTTCTGGCAAAAGACCAGAGTAACACTGGAATGCTTTCCAGTATTTTAGTTCAGAGACTATTTTGCTTTGCACAGTGGGAGGTTTTGGTAAAACATCATGTGTTTTCATATTGAGTTATATTTGATTATTCATTTAAAAAATGTGTGAGTGCATATGGATAAAATAGAGAACAAAAATGAAAGAGAAAACAAACACAAAGTTTCTAAAATCAAGCACTCTGACAGCCAGCTTAAAATTTCCTTTGCTTTTGAATTCATGACTTAGTCTTTAACATGATCACATTTATTTTTTTTTGAGAGCGCTGCATCATTCAATTCACAGGATAGATGGTGAACTGTAGTTATTAAATATTTTGTAGCTTTTTTTTTTTTTTTATTCCTTGTTCCGTGCTTAGTCTCTGGCATTATTACTCTACGCTATTCAAAATGTAATTGAAAATAGAAGGATTTGAGTTTCTGTAGCATTCATCACTATAGTGCTTGAATGTTTTACAGGTGTTCTTGACATGTTTTCTCAGTATGCAATGAGATGAATAAGAATAAGTTTTGCTATTGCATTATCATTACATTTCCACAGCTTTTAGCGTCTTTAATTTAGAAATACTTTCTAGTTTTATTTGCATCTCTGTTGACACACAAACCCACTGTGTTTCCGAATTTTTACCTTCCTCTTGGGGGCAGGAGAGAAAGCGGGTTGCTGCCTTCTGGTTAGAGAGAATAATTTTTCTCTCTCTCTTTCTTTCCCCTTCCCCCCTCCTCCACTTTTTTTTTCTTTTTAGCAGTTGTATTGGCTAAGAGAGGAGCAGGATTTTTGCATTCTCTTTGGTTTATAAGGTGTTTATATGGGTACATAAGGACACATGTTTTAAACTTTCAGTGTGTTTAAACTGGTGTGTGTTTCATAAGGAATGCAGGATTGCAAATGGACTTGGAGGGGTGGCGGGTGGGTTAACCCCAAGCAGCAACCAGGCGCCCACACAGCTACTCACTCACTTCCCCAGCCCCAGCAGGATGGGGGCAGAAAATAGGAAGAAAAGCATGAAAACTCATAGGTCAAGATCCAGACGGTTTAATAGGTGAAGGAAGGGAGGTGGGGGGGAAACAAGGAAAGCAAAGGAAATTGCTCACCACGTCCCACAGGTAGAATGATGCTCGAGCCAGTCTCCAAATAACAGCCGCTTTGGACGCCAAAACCCCCTCCTTCTTCTATCACTGGGCATGATGTGGAGTAGCCCTTTGGCCAGTTCAGGTTAGCTGTCCTGGCAATGTCCCGTCCCAATCTCCTGCCTACCCACAGCCTACACTGTCAGGGCAGAGTGGGAAAAAGAGAAAGCCTTGACCCTGTGCAAGGACTGTTCAGCAATAGCCAAAGCACTGGTGTGTTATCAACACTGTTTTAGCGACAAATCTAAAACACAGCACCATATGGGGTGCTACGAAGAAAGTTAACTCCATCTCAGCCAGACCCAGTGCAAAGGAAAGCTGCACGAAGAAGCTGGGAAAAGGAAATTGGGGCATTTAGTGATTCAAACTACAAGGATAAAAAACTTTTATGAAGGAGTATATTAGTGAATACCAGTTTTTTGGGGCAATGGTCAACACAAGCACAGTCAAAGAGAACTTATTTACACTTTTCTGTTCAGTGTCTAAAAGCTTTCTAGATGAGTTAATATGATTATAGCCCAATTAAACCATGTCCTGTGTCTTGCATATTGTGGGCAATGCCTATTCCTGTTTGCACAGGTGACATTTAATTTCTTGGCAAAGGCATTCTAGAACTAAAACACTGATCTTTTCAGCGATTCATATTAAAAATTCTAAATTCTTGGCACTAACAACAGATATTTTCTTGAAAGTATTCATCCAGGCAAATATTTACAGAGTACACATCATAACATACAGCTGGCTTGATGTCGTCACTGAGCTTTACCTAACTCCATTTTGAAGTAAAGCGCTTGGCTTAAACACGTGGAAGGTGATACAGGTGGTGTGGAGTATCTCGTGTTTGTGTATAGAGCTGAGATTCCAACTTAGAGTGGCCAATCTAGTCCCCTACATACTTGTCCATACTTCCTAACCCAGGTAGTAGCATTACCAGTATAGTGTGTCGAGACAAAAGCATGTTGAGCGAGGTGTGTGTACTTCCTATCACATAATGAATGAAAATTTGTGTTGGTAAAGGGTTGTTTTGTCTGTACTTTTTCACTTTGTTTTTGGAGAGCAGTCATACTTTTTTAATATAGTTTAGTCTTTTTTAAATTTATTTTTATATCACAAAGTTGGAATTACGACACAACTGCAGAATTAAATAACAAGTAGTCATCTGCAGGAGGAAGCTACTCTTCCTTCAAACCTATGAAATGAAAAAAAAGCAAAGTGGAAGCTCCCCTAGAGCTTTCTGTGGAAAGAAGTAACTATGTAAAGCCTTTGCAGGCTTTCATCTCAGGAAGTTTCCATGAGAGTAATTCCAGGCAATGGAATGCCTGTAGCTACAGTCAGTAGCCTTCCTCTTTGGCGTTGAGTATCAGTTCTTGTAAAGCAGAAAAGGAAAAATAGGAACAACGTGTTCATAGTCAAAATTTGACAGGGTTATTGGTTCATGCAACATAAAATCATGATCACTTTTTGGTGTTTCCAAGCATACTATATGGTTTCAGTAATTATTGTGCGTTGGGTGTGTGTTCTATGGCCCATGACTCAGGTCTCTTTCATGCTTCTGTACAGTAATGTCTGGTGACTTATGAGCGTTAAGATACTAAATTGCTGATATGGCTTTCGGCATATAAAAATCAATGTTGATTATGAAATTGAATTTCAGAATAGCCTATTTTGAATTATTAATATCAGAACATTTTAGTGTCCGTTAGCAGAGAAGGCTGTATGCTTTCTTCTTGGATCGGATGTGTTTCATGAAAATAAAGGTATTGAAAGGAAGTTGTCAGCTCAAATTATTCTGGTTCTTGACACTCCACAATGACTAAGTCTACAAAATCAATGTGATAGCAATCACTTTCATACCTAGAATACTACAATTTTGTATACATAATGGTATGCGAGCAGATTTTGCATGTGTAAAAGTTCTGTCAAACCTCACACAAACCATGCAGGATTGCAGCAATCACTAATAAAACTTACATATAGCCATCATAAAATATTCAAACCATAGCTGGTGTCCCGTACTATCTGATTTAAATATTCACTTTCTGATTCTTTTGACGTATCATTAAACAGAAGTGCTTTCAGAAGTGCTGCATTAGTTTGAGATTTTGTTACTGGTCATGTACTGTTCAATACATTCACACTTTGTACTGGAAAATATGTATTTTTTAAATAATGGGTATAATTATATGTCTTCTTATCATGGGTTCCTTCCTGCCTTGTGTCAATGTTAATGTTTGATCCATCACACTTAAGAGTTGGAGCAGGGAGCTGGTAAGAATAGAAGCAGGAAAAGTGTACTTAGTTGAGTTAGTTATATGCATTCGCCTGCTAATGGCTTAATGAAACAGGTACCAGCTAAAAAGTATAAACCAACTTTTTGTGTATTGGACTAAATTTCTTTTTTAAACATAGCCTATTTCTAAAAGTCTTTTTAAAAAAATCAATAATATAACTGTTCTGTGAGATTTTAATAAGAATAATGGTTTTAAAAGTGCAGTACAAGAGTATAGACTTCCTCTTGGGACTGAAAACTGTATTTTTATATTATTTTCTGCTGGTTTCTAACCTTTATTATTATTCATAATGCTTTTGCAGGAGTATTAGAAAGTCTTTGTGTTTCATGGTAAAGACTTTAGGTCCTTTTTTCTTCAACTGATTTATTTCTCTTTACTGGCTTTCAAGGTGGTGACGTAATCTAATTTCAAAATTTTGTCATTTCAAACTTTCACGTAAATTCCTCAATTTTTCTCCTAGTCCATTTGCAGAAGTTGGTTGGAAGAAATATTTTCTCTGTTTTTAACATCTACCACATTTCTGGGACTTCTTTTTACATATGTTTAAGCATTAAAAAATTCTTAATGTTTTATCATGTGAATGGTCTGATTAGATTAATTGATTACTGTGACTATAAATTGTCTCTCATGAATGTCTAGTTTTATGTAGATTGTACTGGTTTTGAGCAGAATGCTGAGACAGGGTCTGGTTTAATGAAGTACCACTTGATATATTTAATGACAAACGAATGCATATATGCTCAGAATATTTTAATTGTTCGTAGTTGATATAAATGCTTTCATCTACTTAAAATCAAGCTGATTTCTGTCCTGTGAATCTGCTGCTTTGTCACTGTGTAGATAGTAGTTATAGTTTATATATTACTATTTGTAAGCTAAGGAGCAGTAGTACCTTAACTCAAAATATGTGTTCCAGAGTTCATACACAATAACCTGTGTCATTATGACTGGGACAAGGTAAGGACAATACATATATACACATATACATTGAAATACTGAGTTGGTGATATTGTACTATTGATTAAAAAAAATGTGTGTATGTAATTGTGTATAGGCTTGTTTTTTGGCTGTGTTATGTATGGAGTGAATTTTCTTGCTTATTTCTAGGAAGTGGCTGTTTTTGTCTTTGATAAGAAGTTAATAGACAAGTATCAAAAATTTGAAAAGGATCAGATTATTGATTCTTTAAAACGAGGTGTTCAACAGCTAACCAGGCTTCGACACCCTCGACTGCTTACAGTTCAACATCCATTGGAAGAATCCAGGTAAGCCTATAGTAAAGTTGAGAGCAGGCTTTCTTAGCCAGTGTTTTATTATTGGACGAAAAATATTTGGAACCTTCAACACATACATCTGAAGAGATTTGAGTTTACTGTATTTACTCTTGTGAGAATAGTATTCACCCCACTCTTAGATTATTTTTTTTCCCCAAGCCATAGCATGCATTTCAGGTGTGAATCTAGTGAATTAAATTAATAGTATATTGTGTGATCTTAGTCCAGTTGCAGCTATAAGGCTGCACATGACCCTTAGAGCATGAAAATTTTGTAGTTCAATTAATTTTGCTTTTCATAGAATCATAGAATGGCTCGGGTTGGAAGGGACCTTAAAGATCATTTATTTCCAACCCTCCTGCCATGGGCAGGGACACCTCCCACTAGACCAGGTTCCTCAAAGCCCCATCCAGCCTGGTCTTGAACACTTCCAGAGATGGGGCATCCACAGCTTCCCTGGGAAACCTGTTCCAGTGTCTCACCACCCTCACAGTAAAGAATTTCTTCCTGATATCTAATCTAAGTCTACCCTCTTTCAGTTTAAAAGAAATCTCTTAAAAATTATTTTATTTCAAATGGTTGTTCATTACATTTGTTCCATTTATTAGATGTATGTACTTACTGCATGTGAGATTGGAGATTTTTGGTATATGTTTTGTGGCCATGTATGTGTTTAAAAGGTCCTCAAATGCCAATTGAGGGAGACAAAATTCAGTGTGTTTTGGGAGTGCTTATTTGATTTACGTAAAGTTGGTCACGGGGCACAATAATGATTAGTCTTACACATTTATTGTTCAACTGTAGTGATAACAGCACACTAAAATCTAACAAATAAAAGTTTCATGTTAAAATAGAAAGCTGATCCTGCTGAGGAAGATCCTGAGGGTTTCAGAGGTTTTTTTCCAAAGTAGTTTTTCTAAATGGTAGCCTAATAAAGATTCATGTACATTACCTTTCAAGCTTCTACATTTTTGATTGTGTCTGTTAACCTGCATTTTTTCAAATGTACTGGCTTCTTGAGCTGAGAACACTGTAGGAATGCAGCTCTGTCTTTGTGATGCCTACATAGAGAAGGATCTCCTGGATTAAATGACACTTGCATATTCAAATATATCTTTCCTCCAGTACTAAACACATTTCGCATTAGCAAGGGTTCAGAGCTGTCATTGCCCCTGTGGTTCAGCGTGCCTGTCACAAAAGCCTAAGGAAGATTTAATTAGGTAATTGAAGGCAGCTCTCAGTACTCTACAGCAGTAAATAAACTATTACACACTAAAGGGCCTAGGGTCATCTCAGTCATAGCATTTGCAAGTAAATCCCAGAGTATATCCAGACTTCTTCCTGAAATTGGCACAGTATTTTGATTGACTCAGCAACTGCATCTGTAATTACTTTTTCCCTGAACTCTTGACTTCAGAAGGAAAGGCTAAGATTCATACCTTGGAGTTTTAAGAAAGCTTTGGTGTTCTTGTGAAGAATTTAAGCCTTTTGGGTAAAATTAATAGTGTAGTTATGTCAGAGTTCTCATTTGTGAGTTTTTAGATTCACTATGCTTTGCTCCAGTTTTTCTTCTTCTTTCCATACTCGGCACACTCAGCTACTGGTAGAAACTGCAGAAGCACAAAACCTGTCCAGTTGCTTGATGTGCCAGAAACTGATGTAACGGTTTTTGGCAGGGGTTCATAAAAGAAAAGTTTGCTTAGAATATTTGTGTGTGTAACCTTGTACGAGCAGCCTGTAAGATTTCTTTAGAATTGCAGGTCTTTCCAGAGGGCTTATTCTTGAAGAAATCTGTCATGGGCTTCTTCTGGCTAGACTGTACCGCCTCCAAAGTAACATACAGTTGTGCTGAACTGCTTGCAAGTCACTCTTTATTCCTCCTTTGGGGGGCAAAGGGATACTTGGTGTATTTGCACAGCTGAAGTAGATACAGAAAGAAAGGCCGTACCTTTTTGACCCTAGTATGTACGTAGCTTTTCCACTCTTAATAGTAGAAAGCTCTTTTTCTACTCCAAATTACTGGTATTCAATATAATTATATTTAATAGAAATATAGATATTAAGATGTACACATTTTTACATGCATTTATATAATATAAAGCTATTTATTTATACTTAATATTTAATATAAATACAATATATTTACTTACAACTGGTCTTGAATTCCAGTAACAGCACAGATGAGCACTGTAATTATATATTTAACTTGTTATTGGAGAGAAGGATAAAAAAGCCAAACTATAAGTTCACTCATAATGTCATTAATACCCATTAAAAATAGTAGTAGTGTGAAGAGTCCCAGATACTTAATTTACTATGCAGTTTTTCCCAAAGCGTATGCATTTTTGGCCACCACTTTTTTTTTGTAACTTGTTTTCTTTTTATTGTGTTACTCTGAATGTCCTTTTGATATTATTCAGGGAACTGTTAAAGAAGCTGCACTGTATGGCAAACATCAGCTTCTGCAGTATTCATTTGCTTTAATGAGATTTGCCCCATCCTTCCATTACTCTGGATTTGGTCCTTATTTAATTAGCTCCTAAAGTAAAAAATAAACAGCCATAGAATCATAGAATGGTTAGAGTTGGAAGGGACCTTAGAGATCATTGAGTTCTAACCCCACTGCCATGGGCAGGGACACCTCCACTAGAGCAGGTTGCTTAAAGCCCCATCCAGCCTGGCCTTAAACACCTCCAGGGATGGGGCATCCACAATTTCCCTGGGCAACCTGTTCCAGTGCCTCACCACCCTCACAGTAAAGAATTTCTTCCTAATATCTAATCTAAATCTCCCCTCTTCCAATTTAAAACCGTTGCCCCTTGTCCTGTCACTACACTTCCTGACAAAGAGTCCCTCTCTGGCTCTCCGGTATGCTCCCTTCAGATATTGGTAGACTGTTATGAGGTCTCCCCAGAACCTTCTCTTCTCCAGGCTGAACAACCCCAGCTCTCTCAGTCTGTCTTCATAGGGGAGGTGCTTCATCCCTCTGATCATCTTCGTGGCCCTCCACTGGACCTGTTCCAACAGGTCCATGTCCTGCTTGTGTGGAGGACTCCAAAGCTGGACACAGTACTCCAGGTGGGGTCTCACGAGCACAGACTAGAAGGGTAGAATCACCTCCCGCAACCTGCTTGCCACACTTCTCTTGATGCAGCCCAGCATGCGGTTGGCTTTCTGGGCTGCCAGTGCACATTGCCAGCTCATGTTGAGCTTCTTATCCACCAACACCCCCAAGTCCTTCTCCTCAGGGCTGCTCTCTAGCCATTCTCCGCCCAACCTGTATTTGTGCCTGGGATTGCCATGTCCCAGGTGCAGGACCCTGCACTTGGCCTGGTTGAACTTCATGCGGTTTGCACAAGCCCACTTCTCAAGCCTGTCCAGGTCCCTCTGGATGGCATCCCTTCCCTCCAGCATGTCGACCATGCCACCGAGCTTGGTGTCGTCGGCAAACTTGCTGAGGGTGCACTCTATCCCACTGTCCATGTCTCCAACAAAGATGTTGAACAGCAGTGGTCCCAGTACCGACCCCTGAGGAACACCACTCGTCACTGGCCGCCAATTGGACATTGAACCATTGACCACAACCCTTTGAGTGCGGCCATCCAGCCATCTTTTTAGTCCCTCAAAACAACAGCATTTTGTTGAGTTTATGTTATGAAAACCACTGAATAACTATTCCCTAGGTTATATTCTGTCATCTATGCCTAAACCATAACTAAATTTATAAGCTCTACGGTGAAGCTGAAGTCAGATTGAAAATGAAGGACTTTGTCTTTTCATGCTCTGATTCTTCCTTGTGATTACTACAGAAACAAGTTTTATAGCCCTCATTGTGTTAATAGAAACTCGAAAGGGATGGCATTGACAAAGTGGTAGAGAGGAAACCAAGCAAAGAAGTTATGTCAGGTTTGCTGACACTTACGATTCAATATATTTTGGTTTTAGATTTTAGTTTTCATCTGTTTTTCCTTCAGAAAGGCAATAGACTAAAGTAAAACTAAAATCTGGATGAGTAATAAGGGGTTTCCATGTTTCGTCAGCCTTTTTTCACTTCTAAGAACAAGCTTGTTATTTACTGAGATACATAAAAACAATGTGGTAGATTCATGCTGAAGCGTTGTGTCTTCTGTGATATTTTTATGGAATGAACAAAAAGTTAGGCTTCTGTCTTCTTGCCTGTAACTTTATATTAAAAAACATATATTTATACATATAAAGATATTTTTATCTTTACAAAGATTTATATATAATAGACCCAAACCATTCTATGATTCTGTCATTAGTGTTACTCAGGCTCAGTTTTCTATTTTCATACTGATAGTGTTCTCATGAATTACTCGTCCTTGAAGTAGGCATGTGTGCTACCAAACATATAATGCTTTCTCCGAAAAAGCTGTGCAGACCAATAGACCAGCGTGTAGATATAAAGCATGACTATGTTTCTGAAGTTTATGAAACTGAGACATGCATTCTTTTCAGGACTTCAAAATTTGAAATTTTGAAGCCCAGTGTTACAACCAGTCCACTTTATGTGTGGACGTTTGCTTCATCTGTGCTTTTCAAACACTGCTAACACAAAAATGCATAAAAAAAGACCTGTATTTTTTAATTATGAAAACAATACATAATTTAGAAAACAGTCACTTCACATGCGAACTGCAGTTCATACAACGAGCGTATTTGTGTTTGCACCTTTTCTATTCGTTTGCAAAAGAAAAGACTATTCAGGTGCTACCTTACATTTTATTAATTTTGTTTCTGATCATTATCTGACCACATTAAGTATTGCTTCAGTCAGGGACGTGTCAGTTTTAGGCACAGGTAAAAGCCCGATTTTACAAGTTTTAGTAATAGTAAGAATTATTTGTTTGATTTACTGGACAAGAAAAGCATTGTTTTGTTAAAACTTTTTATGAAGCATTGTGTGCATCATTAGTGATGTATGTGAATGTTAGAGAATAAAATAACTTAAGGCTGACTTCTACATTCTATATTTTTGAGTACTTCAGATATTTATATATTTCTCTCTAGTTCAATATTACTTATAATGATTCAAAATCTGAAATATAACATTTTAAAGTAGCACCAAGTGCTCTGATAATGTATAATATGTTGGTATGGTTCTTTATTCACAGTCAAGAGATTTATTGCATTAATTTACAAGAAACATTTTTATATATTTCCTGTATAGGGATTGCTTGGCATTTTGTACAGAACCAGTCTGTGCAAGTTTAGCTAACGTTCTTGGCAGCTGGGACAACCTACCTTCTCCTTTACCATCTGAAATTAAAGAATACAAACTTTATGATGTGGAGACCAAATATGGTTTGCTTCAGGTATGACACAGGTTTTTTCTTATGCTTTTAGTATTAATCATTGTTTTATAGGTTTGTAAACTGCCGAAGTTTTGTCTGCTTATGGTAAATGAAATAATTGGGAAGTGAGAGATGATAGTGCCCTGATGGCTAAGTATAAGAGGCTGGAGGCTCTAAGTTGCTACTCTTTTTGCTTATTCTGACATGGGAAATATGAAATCAAATTAAATTTAATTTTCCATATAAATATCCATGCTACAGTTGTCTCTCCCATACGTTGATCTTTTCTTTACCTTCTGTGGAGGAACAGTAGCTCCCAGGTTTTACTTGGTGAATATGTTGATCAACTTTCAAAATAATTTTTGTTCCTATGCTCTGATAGTTAATCAGCATTATTAATCTCATCTGCTGATGAGATGTTTAATGTCTTTCATATATAATTTTTAAGACATACCCTAAAATAGAGGTGAAAAATGGTTTCGTAGTTAACTTACCAATTTAACTGTGAACATAGAAACAGAATTTTTGGAAATGTCTTACAGGATATTTGGGGAAATATTTAACCTGAAATAATAATCTTTTATTACAGGTTTCTGAAGGCTTGTCATTTTTGCATAGCAGTGTGAAAATGGTCCATGGAAATATTACTCCTGAAAATATTATTTTGAATAAGAGTGGAGCATGGAAAATCATGGGCTTTGATTTTTGTATCCAGTCAACAAATCCATCTGAACAGGAGGTAACAGATCTTTAAATTTATCACCATTAAATTTTGAATTCAGATCTTTGTCTGAAACCAGTTCCATGACCTTGTATTTCAGTACAGAATCTTTTATTTAATATTCACATCTATATTTTGTTGGCAGGAAGTGTGAACATATGGCACAGGTTTGGATTGAAGTGCTGCCTTTGGTCATCACAGAAAAAGAGTTTGAGTTGGCTTAGTGGAGTCAAAATAGACTAGTGATGGTTTCAGACAGAGGCTGAGGCCTGAGCCGCTTCTGCTCACCTGTGTGCTAGATGACATGCAAAGCTGCCTAATTTAGTCTCTTGCATCCACTCAGCGTCTGGTTGCTGCCTCCTAAAATGAATTCACAATGTAGCTCATGTTCCCCTCTTACAGCAGTGCTTTGATTTCACATTACACTTCCCAGCTCTTAATATTCAGACTTAACTGCATCAGCTAATCACTCTAAGCTACAGACACAGATTCTTAACGGTTTTGCCTTACTCCATTTCTGTTTCATTCATAATTGAATTTGAGTGGATTAATTATTTTTTGCTGCTGGAGTTTAATATTTAAAATGTTCTTTAAAAATCTCTAATAAATGTACTTTCTTTTACTTCTCTTACAGCCAAAGTTCCCTTGTAAGGAATGGGATCCGAACTTGCCATCCTTGTGTCTTCCAAATCCTGAATATCTGGCACCAGAATATATTCTCTCTGTGAGCTGTGAGACAGCCAGTGATATGTACTCTCTAGGAGCTGTTATGTATGCAGTGTTTAATAAAGGGAAACCAATTTTTGAGGTCAACAAGCAGGATATTTATAAGAGCTTTAGTAGACAGCTGGATCAGGTATTTGTTCTATTTGTGACTATTATTCATTTTCATATTTGAAAAGTTACTGTTTTAAAATAGATTTAAATATTTAGAACACAATACCAGTGCTCCAACATAAACAATCCACTAATGGTGTCTTACCTTGCATGCTATCTTTATAACAAGAAAAAAGAATCCCAGCAAAATATGGAAAACAAAAATATGTGTAGAGAAGGTTACTTTAAAAACTACAAATTTCATTTTTTACATGATTTCTCTGTAAACCTGTTGAATGCTGGTCTTGTGAAATAAGTACTTTACCTGTTGAGATGAACAGTGTGAAACACAAGACAGTGAATGACCTATGAAGGACCATTGAAGATGGCTGAGTTTAGACTGATTTGATCACTTGACATGCAATTGGTATCCACTTAACTATCAGCTATTTCACATTCTTTGTGGACTTATGAATATTAACAGAAGAGCGTTAATCAGATCAGCTGATATAATATGTATGTGCAAGTTTCCTGGCCATAACTTCTTTGAGTGCCCATTGCCTTAGCTGTTTGTACTGTATTTTAATGTGCGTAGACAACACCTCAGATAATAACTTGTACCTGTTTAAAAATATTGGGTTTGTGTTCTCTGATAACCTGAATGCAATGAGAAGCTGGAAATAGGAAATGTGACCTGAAGCAGGTACACTGTTGGGAGACAGCAAGAGGAGTATGAGGGATCAGAAGCAAATGGGTTACAAAAGGGGTGAAGGGAGGGATATCAAAGGTGTGGGTAGAGAAACCATCAAAAGCTTGAAGTATAGTCCTAATGTATATTGGAAATAGTTATGTGCAGGATTTTCTGACTTCATGGTATATGTGCTTAAATTATTTATGCAGCTGAGCCGTTTAAGCTCCAGTACTCTTCAGAATATACCAGAGGAGGTGCGTGAACATGTAAAGCTACTCTTAAATGTAGCTCCAGCAGTGAGACCAGATGCAGATCAAATGACTAAGGTCAGTTCATGGAAAATACAGTAGCCACAGGAAAGAGGGAAAATAGTATTTGATTTGTAGAAACAATAGAGCTATTTTAAAGTGTTTTCCTGGTGATCATTTTAGTTGAATGTTAAATATTTTTAAACTGTTTCGGAAATAATGACGTTGATGGCAAAAATTGTCCTTATGCTGACCTGTATTAATATGGATGAAGTGGGTGCTGAGACAGAATTTAGAATAATCATGCAATGCAACACTATTTTTTTGCTTTCCAATACAGTTGGAAGTATTTTCTATGTTATGTTTTTATACAACTCAGTCTTTAAAACTGTACTGGAAGGATTTTAAAGCCATAAAATTATAAAGGGCAATAAATGTAAGGATTAGTTTTGGACTTATGATTTTCAGTATATTACTAAATATGCAGAAGAATAGCTTAAATATATTCAGAACTTACTTGCCATAATAAATCAAAAATTAATTGCAAGTAGGATAATTTAAGTTTTAATTTGACAGACTCTTCCTCTTTCTATCTGAAAGTAGAACTTAAAACCATGATTCTTCCTTTGTCTTATACCCTATTTTCTCATATGTGATAGCCTTCCAAGTTCCTGCTTATAGATTTGCTTAGCGAAACAATTTTCTTCTTTTCCTGTCATATAAAAAGATTGTATGCAGAGAGAGAAATCAGTATCTTAACAGCTGGAAGAAATAGTGAGTGAAGAAGGGAGGGGGACCAGGTAATGGCTCTGCCAACATATATGCTGAAAGATGGGAAGTGAGGAAATTGGCAAACATTACTCATGCTTCAACTCGCTTGTCTGAAGCCATATGGTTTTATAAAGATGTTGTCTCTTTTACTACCTCTGCACTGCAGACTGAATTGTTGGGTAGAGATATTAGAGCTTTAGTTCTAAAAGGAGTTTGTTACAGCCAGCGTGACATGAGCTAACATGGAGCTTGACATGGGCAAGTTTACCTTGCTAGTTTTAACTATTTTGTGTTAATCTGTGTAGATTTCCACGATCACGTACCTTTTGATGTGTGATCTAGAAGACAGAATTTAAGTCCACAGTGCAGACTAGCTTCAGTTCTCTGCTAATAGATTCTGCTTTTTTCTGTATTGCCCTACTCTGGTCTGCTATTCTAATTCTTTTCCTCTTTATTGCCCTACCCTTATCAGCTTCTCTTTCTGCCTTACAGCAGAGCTTCTTAAAATGTTTTTATATCCTTTCTTTTTGTGCAATTTTTTCAACTGAAAATAAGTTTCTAAATAGCCTGAGAAATCATGCTTTGTCTTTAACTGTTGCAAGCCCATGAGTTTCAATATAGCCCCCCCTAAAAATGAGAATTAACAGGAAGAAGGAATCTTATCCATGCAAGTTTTTGAATGTCGAACTTTTCATTCCAGCCTCTGTAGGTCTGGGATAGCCACTCTTCTACTTTTTATTCAGCTGCTAACTGAAAGCTGAATATTTGGGGATGGATTTTTATATAAACAATCTTGTTACCATCATGCATTTTTATCAATCTTTCGTTAACAATGAAGCCGTTCTATCAGTATTAATATGATATCCCACAGCTATAGATAAAACCCCCTGGTATTTTTATGGTGCCATCTTTATAAGCCTGGTCTACATATAGACATTGTTACACAATGCTTCAGAAGACCTGTGCCCTCTTTGCTGAAGTAATTATAGTGAACGGGATATACAAATGGGTCTGAACGTTCGAGAGACATTTATATAATTACACAGTAATTGCATAAATGCTTGTTGATTCATTATAAGTTTCCAGGGGTGGTAGCCAGATCTGGATGGTGTAGTAGGTAATTCTTTGTTGTAATATTAAATATTAAATTATTCCTAGGAGACCTTTTAATCAAGGTTTTTACTTTTCATTCCATTTTTTTGTAGACAAGAATTATTTCATCTAAAATAAGTTAACTTAGACATAACATGCATGGGTTTCTTTAAAATGCTAGGAAAATTCTGTCTTAATAATCAGCCTTCATCTGTGAATATTATACTACTTAGTATGTAAAAATGTACTTCTCTAATTGTTAGTTGCAGACATGTCATTGTAAAGGTTTACTATAGTGCATTGAGAAGGTAAATAGATTATTATATTATGGAATCTTTGTAACAGTGTCAATGTTGTCTCCCTCTAGATCACAAGCTTTTAATCTTATTTTTAGATACCATTCTTTGATGATGTAGGAGCAATGACGCTTCAGTATTTTGATTCATTATTTCAAAGGGATAACCTTCAGAAATCACAGTTTTTTAAAGGTCTACCAAAGGTTCTGCCAAAACTACCTAAGGTATGTCTGTATGATGTCTTGAAATAGTGAGTTTAACACTATGTGAACATCTGTTAACATTCTGAGTCTGGGAACGCTGGACTTTGTGTAGCGTTGTACCATAATAGACTGCCATGAGACTGTTAGAACAGAGTAGTAGGAAAGATGGGGAGATTAGAAAATAATTGGTGTGGAAATACTCCTCAGCTGTCAATAATTCTTTAAACGGAAAATGGCAGATTGTGCTATCAGTATGTGTAAGGAGCCATCATTTGCATGTACTCTTGTAGTTCATCCCACTTTGAAAGGGAGTTTTCTTCTCTCCACTTACAAGGCTTTCCCTTTGTTTCCAGATGTTATCACAGCTCTTTGAAGTCATCTTGTCACCTTTTCTTCCAATAAGATTGCTTCAAGTTTTTTTCATAACAAGGCAGTAATTTAACATTGAATGATGCAAAACTTCCTTCCCTTAACAGACTCAGAACTTTCTTTGCTAACAGTGCCCAGAAACCTCAAAGGCAAACGTCTGTCATTACACATTTCTTCTGTGTAGTGTTAGACAATATGTCTAGACGGACTCCTTTTCCTAGCTCAGAGCTTCTCAACCATTGCATTTAATTTCTTTATTTTTAATTCTATTTTGAACTACACAGTGCAAAATTCAGATTTCATGTTTAGTAGTCTCTTCTTTTTAATTTAGTAATTTTTTCCTTTGATCAGAAATTGTTAATGGTTTGAATTTGGAAATAGATGGAATATATTTCACCTAACTTTAGGCAGCCACTAACTGACCTAATCATCTTTAGGGCATTGGTTTTTTTTTTGTCTGTCTTGAAAGTATATTTGATGAGGAAAGATGCTGTGCCCTTGAACTGTATATTTCTCTTTATTGACTTTAAAAACATTAGAGGATGTCTAACTCTACGGTAGACATCGACAGTGTAAATACCTATTTTGTCAGCAGAATCCCATTTAGGGAATGTACCTGGAGTTTTACAGGGTGGTATAATAGGATTATGTGTTTGTTCAGTGAGTGATGAGGTACTGAAAAACTGATTATTTTGGGGGGGTGATGGGGTCTTTTTTAAGGGTCTTTTTAGGGTCTTTTTTTTAAGAAAGCATGTAGAATAAGATTTTCAAAATTCATGTATGTGACTGAAAGTCCTATTTTCTGTACAGTTAATTGCTTTCTGTTGATCTTCACAGTTGTTATAGTCTCCACTTATGTTTTCAGTGCAAAGTAAGCAAAGCAGCACAGTGTAAATTAGCTAAAGTATACTGTTCATATATATGAGTTGTAAGAGTTTATATATGAGTTGTAAGAGTTTATATATAAGAGTTCAAAATTGAAAATTGTCTATGTGCTTTTTTGTAAATACCAAGTTAATACAAAAGCTGTTGAGCTGGCACAATAGTAACTTACTGCAATTGTAACTTAGTACAGTGTGATGCATGTGTCTGGTTTTTTTTTTCTTTTAGCGTGTTATAATTCAGCGAATTTTGCCTTGCTTGACTTCTGAATTTGTAAATCCTGATATGGTACCCTTTGTCTTGCCTAACGTTCTCCTAATTGCTGAGGAATGCACCAAAGAAGAATATGTCAGGCTCATTCTGCCTGATCTTGGTCCTGTTTTTAAGCAGCAAGAACCAATCCAGGTATGTTAATATAGTTCAGATTACAATTTTTCTCTTTGGTGTTTTTTCCTTGAAAAATGACTAATTGTTCTATTTCCCTTTTCCAGCTTCACACAGATTTTCCAACCTGCTCAGTCAGTCTTGATTCATACAAAATCGATTTTTTCCAGGAAATTCAAAAAACTTCTACCCCTGCTTTAATAGATTAGTTTTGTGAGGATATATTTGCATTTAGAGATGAGATAAGATTAGCAAAAATAAAAGAAACACTTAATTTACCTCTGAATTCTTACTGTTGTTTGATTTTAGAAGGTGTATTTGTAAGCATTTTATCACTTATCTGGCCAATCTGAGGAGGGTTGTACAGTACAATATTTGCACATATTCTACCAGTAACTGAACATACAGGTTTTTTTTTTCTTGTATCCAGATTGCTGATACTGGTATCATGGGGTGGAAAAGTTTTAGCCTTGACACTCATAAAAGTGCTCTTTATTGATGATAATAAAATAGTGTTTATTTGAGGGCTGTGCACAGATTTATGAAATTTCTTTTTTTTTTTTTGACAAATGTATTGTGTAAGTAAAATACACTTTTTTTCTGTTGTTCACATGCATAAAAGTAATAAGACATTATCATTACTGTAAAGGAACAAAACTTTTGCCTCCTTTTGTCAACACCATGTGCATGATGATTCCTGAGACTTCTGTCGCTAAGTTAGGCATTGTGCCTCCACAGGTAAAAGGCAGCTATACGTTTCTTCTAGCTCACCTGGTTTTACTGCTGGATGCTGCTGTTTCTCTGCAGAGCACTTAAGGGGCGGGATAAACATAGGAATTAACAAGGAGACCTTTAATTTCTGGGTTTCAAAAACTGGATTGGAGATTATACCGGGGAGGGGGGAAAAGGGGCAATTGTGTTACTGAGAATACCCCAGAAAATTAGAACTACTTAACGTTCTTTACTTTTGGCACACTGGGGCTTTATGTTAGCTTTGTTGTTGTCCTGAAAAAATTAAACGTCTCACCGACCGAAAGCCAGTGAACATCTTATTTGTGCTGTTTCATCCTAAAAGGTAACATTGTGTTTTGCTACCTTTAACATCATATTTGTGAGACAATCCTCACAGCAAAAAGTTTGTCTCAAAGTTGTATCTGGAGCATAAGGGGCACAAAAGCTGTTTTATTTCTTGAGAAATGAGGCAAGCAAAATACAGACTTGGGGTAAGCTCATAAAGAGCAAGTTTTGTGAAGTTTTTCTGTAGCTTTCTAGATACAGTATATTAAATTCATATGTTGACATTTTTAATGCACACTAAGGACCAGATGGCTTTTTCCACTCTTATTTCTATGGTCTTTTTAGTATCGCAAAGTTTAAGTAATCCAGGACAGGTTTTCAAAGTTAATGTACTAGCAATTCAGGGAAAAAAATAAAAAGGTTCATAGTGCCAGAGGACAGAATTCCAGGTCTGACTGTCTTTGTACAAGACAAAACCATCTGGTTTCTGTGCATTTGTTATTCATGGAGAGGGGCAATGGGGAAGGTATCAGTGTTTCTTCCAAACACTGTCCCAAGATGTTTTAGATTTGTATGAGGCCTGTTACTTGGCTTTTATAGGGTACTTGAGTTAGGAAGTGAATGTATCATACGGATACATTGTACTGTACTGTAGTTCAGCATGAAGAAATTGTTATCCAGTGTTAACCATGTCTTTGTATGTGGGAATTTATAATATGAAAATGGAATATGTAGTTAAATTACTTATTCTTACTGTACTCTTGGAGTTAGCATGGAGTAACCGCTATGCTGTAAATTGCCATCCTACCTTACTCTGACATGGCTTCCCAGTGTAGAGAAACCCTTAATTTATATCTAGGGGAACTCAGAGAGAGTTAGCGTTTGAAGTACTGTGAATTCATATTCTAACACAGCACACCAGAGCGTACCCTGGCAAGTACTGGGTTCTGTATTAATGAATGAAGCACATCTTTAGCATTATTGTTTAGAGTGCAACTGCTGCTGCTTGCTTACTAGATGGTCTGTTTGAATCTCTGACTGTGGCATCTTAGTTTCTACTGAAATACATAAAAAGTATCAAATATGATCTTAGAAAGCTAAAAATAAAAAGGGGTTTGTTGGAACAGCATGAACTACATTCAAGTTAAGGACAGGTAGAGAGAGAGAGAGATATCAAAAACTTTGTAGTTGAAAAGCGTTGACAGCCAGTGGAAAACAGCTGAACTGCTTCAGTGAAATCTAAGTGACTATATAGTACAATTTTAAACTTAAAAGCAGTCTGTTATGAGTTCAGACATCTGGCTCTTATTTTAAAGAAGCTATTCTAGTTGTTAAATAACAGGTTTCATTCATGTCCTTTTCAAATTTGCAAAAACAATCAAACAATACTTCTCCAAAAATACGTATTTAGCTAACATAAAAGCTGTCGTGCCACAGTATTACAGGATTGCTAGACAAGTGAACGTTAGGAGCACATGGATGTTTCAAAAAGCCAATTTTAGGACAAATAAAAATTCTTTATTCAAGAATAAGTATCAAATCTAACTTTAAAACTGATCTGGTCCATCTCACTCTAATCCTCCCAGATTTGAGGATAGTGCATCAGAATCCATGTTCGTGGAATGAGTCTGTGTGTCTGTGTACAGTTTAGGTAATTATAAATATAAAATAAGAAAGCACACATTAGCTGCAGTTTAAAGGAATTTCTTTTTCTTCTCTGTGAAGGAATCAAATGAAAGGGGAAACATACGCAGTTTTGGTACATCTGTATTTCTACACTCTGATGCTTCTGTTTATTTGACATGGAAGCACTGATTGCTGCATATTTTTAGACTTAAAAATTGACACATTTTCCTCCTATGAAATACTTGGCTTTTTATTATGAATGTGATACCATTCACCACAATTTATCCATCTGGTCTAATGTATTTTCTAAAAGGAGTTTAGATATCAGTGGATAATCAGTGTCACCTGTAGCAAATTGTCTCACCTAACTGAGATGAGACATGAGTCTTACTAGTTACGTAGCTCTTTGTCTTGGAGACAGAGCCTGGATGAGTAATTTAGAATAGCAGCTAACTTTTAGGTGGCTAAGCCTAAGGAAGGTGAATCCCACTATGTGAGTGTGCTATTCTAGTGTTGTTTTTTAGGTTATTGTGATGAGATATTTTTGTTTGTTTGTTTGAGATCTTTCATTTTATGATCTATTATTTCCATGTGAAATAGAATAAAGCTATTTTGTGTCTATGTAGTAGCTATAATATTCTTTTCACTGTGTCCCTATTTTGATTCTAGATACAGATGGAATGCAGCTTTTATATGTGGAGTTATAATCAAATGCTTTAAGAACAGCATTTGAGCCATAGGTTTTTGAAAGGTCAGCTTTTTCAATAGTGATGTGTCTATAAAGATTTTCTGTGGGCAGATTTTAACGAAAGACTGTGTTGAAAATAGAAACAAGAACTCCCTCCTTAGCCATTATGATTTATTTCAGAAAGATTAGTCTAGAACACACATGTTTCGTTTGATTTGTATTTGCTGTTTTTGAAATGCAGTAATATGTCAAAGTGTTTTTTGTCTTCCATGCCTTCAGGCAAGCAACATGGTAAGTGATCACATTTACTGAGTTACAAGAAAACTTCTGAAGTTTTTATGATATGATACAACAGACTTTAAATCATAAGTATATGTTTCTGGAATTAAAACTTTTGGCTTCTGAATTGTCCTTCTTTTATAGATCTTGTTGATCTTCCTGCAAAAAATGGACTTGCTTCTAACCAAAACCCCACCAGATGAAATAAAGAACAGCGTCTTACCAATGGTTTATAGAGCCTTGGAAGCACCTTCAATTCAGATCCAGGTGTAGTAATTGCAGCCTTTATGCAATATTTTTCTCTTTTTTTTAAGTTGATGTGCCAGCTTTTTGTATAACCTTGTGTTTGTTTACTTGGAAAAAAAAAATCAGGCCCTTTGAGATGGGGTTGAAATTGGGTATTTTTTTCTCTGTTGCTTAGGTATTTTTAATCTTGATATGCTCTTTTGTCTTTCAGCCTATCATTGTGCTGCTGCAGTGTTGTTGATAGTACTCATTCGGATTTGCTTGATTTATGTAGGAAAATGTTACAGTTTGATGTAATAAGAGGTTTTTTTAATATAAAGGTGTTTTGTGAAAATGCAAGGTATTCTTGCTATCCAAATACTTTATTATAAATTTATGAATACTGTTTTTGAAATCCGTTTTCCAGGCTTCTATCTGCATATCATTATGCTTTATTATTCCAGCTATTTTTAAGTAAGTCTGATAGATTAAGGTCAGCTTAGTTGATCATATTCCCTTAAATATTTCCTTAAAAAGAAAGCTTAAGGAAACATTTTAAAATAATATTAGCAGTAATTTTGTAATAAACATGCATGTTTCTTTTTAAACTTATGCACTTTTTTTTCATAGGAGCTTTGCCTAAACATAATTCCCACATTTGCCAATTTAATAGATTACCCATCAATGAAAAATTCATTAATTCCAAGAATTAAAAATGCATGTTTGCAAACTTCTTCTCTCGCTGTAAGTATCCTAATAATTTTATCTATTTCTCAGTCCTCAGAAGACGATGTTTCCCTTAATTACTTTGGCTTTTCTGCTGTTCTGTCTTTGAAGAAAAGCCCATCAGTGTGCCATGATTTCTTTTTGAGCCTTTTTTTTTTAACTTTTTACAAATACAAAAGCACCGTTTTCTTTTTTACTTTAACAATTTTTAAAGTTATTAGCAAGTTATTGCTGTTAACAATACTGTAAAAATTGTTGAAGTCTGTTCCAGAATAACAGTGTTTGTCCTGCAGAAAAGCCAAGGTTTTGAGAGCACTGTATAACTATGTATATTTTCCTTTCATGACACAAAAGGGTTTTTTTTACTTGTCTTGAATTTTCAAATATGAAGGTCATAGCTTCAGCAGCACCTGTTTTCTTCTGAGTTTTGTATGTTTTTTGGTTTTTTTCTTAGGCAAAAGTATAGTAAAGAGTTTGTTTAATTCTTTTCATACTTCATAGGTCCGGGTAAACTCACTAGTGTGCTTAGGCAAGATTTTGGAGTACTTGGATAAATGGTTTGTGCTTGATGATATTTTACCTTTTCTACAACAAATTCCATCCAAGGAACCTGCAGTGCTAATGGGAATTTTAGGTAATTAAATATTTTCAGCTTTCTGCTCTTTTGTGCTTTGGTGTTGTAAATCTGAGAGCTTTCTGTATTATCATTGATAATGTTTACATAGTGTATTGCTAAAATGACTATTAAAAAATTCCTGTTTCTGGATCTTAAGTATGCCCCTGTTCAGCTACCTTACATATAGCTGGTACTGCCAACCACTAGTACATATATTTGTAGTTTTCAAGGCCCAGTGCAGTTCTATACTCATTGCAGTTCCTGGGCTGTGACACTTCAATGGATTGTACGGTCCACACAGCCAGAGGGGCTGTTTTCCTCAGAAGAGTATAGGGTCTGTTTTCTTTCAGACGCTGCTGGAGCTTTTCAGATGTTACTGTTGCCTTCTCTTATCACTCTTGCATGTCAGATGCTATAAATGACTGTCTACGAATCCGCTGCTCTTCACTGCAGGTTTTGTTAGGCTCATTTTGTTGGACATTTAAGCAACCGTGGCTGCCTTTGCACTGAGATGGAGCATAGTCTGGGTGAGGTTTCACAAAACAGCTAACTAAACCTTATGGCTTGGTACTTCTGGAAGGGGTGGCCGCACTCCCAGTTGTGCTTTCCTAGTGCCACTCCGGCACTTGCCTAACTCAGGATGTTTGATTTTGACAATTTGAATGGGCTTAAGGAGACCAGATGACCAGAGTCACTGCCAAGAAAAAGGTGTGACTGCTTGGCCAAGTCTGGAAGACGGTGACTATTTCTCTTACTGACAGCAAAATAGTAGACATAAGACCATTTGTAACAAGCTGAGCTGTACCTGCAGCAGCTGTCATTAAACACTGTAATAATATGCGGTGGTAATATTATTTTGATTTGCTCAAAAGCAGGCAGAAGATATCTATCAATACTAATTTAAAGCTGCCTGTTTCCCTTAATCCTTGCAGCTTTGCCATGTATTTGCTGTCTGAGAAGGAGGGACAGTGTATTTTTTACTTTAGTTGTATTACTTCTGAATTCTACTTGGATACAGTGCATAAGTGAGTCCTAGTTTGGAAATGATAAGCTGAAATCAATTTTACAGACTTGGGCTCTCCTTTTTTCTGGAATCACACTACCCTCCATCTTGGGTGTGATAGCTTCTTTGGCAAGCTGACAGCTCTGTTCTAATACTAACCACAGAAACTGAGGAAAGCTGCAGTTTCTTTTGTGCTCGTATATTCAGTGTTTGCCACCAGAGGTGGACTATTTAGGCAGAGAAATCCTCCTGTCAGAAGTGGTATGGAACTTGTAGCCTTAACAAGCCTTAACACTGGATCCCTCGTGCCTGCCAGTATCTCT